>JAWZYV010008817.1:0-14896 GCA_038373885.1 Cheiracanthium punctorium | reverse complement strand
AAAAGTCGCGAAGATTTGCCGGTTACATTTGGCGATCACGGACATTAAACGTGGGTTCGCTTAAGGCTCCTGTGAACAATTTTGCCGCAATCTCTGCTAAAAGTGGACTGTAATGCGAGGAATCAAAGAAGATTAAGCGAAGGTATTGTAACAATTGGAAAAAACATTGCACGAAATCGATTTTGCTCTTTTTTTTAAATCAATCGCAGTGAATATTCTTATTAACACATAAAAAAGATCATAAGGTTGCAGATTTCTACCATCGGAACAATTATGTACTCATATGATAAAAACAATGTATATAAAGGTTAGTATAAAACCATTTTAACTATTTATGTACTAGAATTTTTCAATACCGTTTATAGGTTTTCATTTCGGAGGGAGAACTATCTAGTATTTGACTTTTTTTCCGTGGGAGGTCTGAGGAAGGACGTTATCTGAACGAAAATTGTTTGAAAACAATGAGATATTTAAACTGTTATTATCAGAGATATTAGAAACTAAATTATTTTTACTGGCGTCATTCAAAATTGCATAAAGCTTCCTAACTAAATAATAATTATAATAATAGTAATAATAATAAAGCTTATTACATTCTAAAGTTGGTTAACTTTAAATCTCATTATCATTGGACTTCATATAAATGATTTTAAAAAGCAGTTCTTCGATATTTGTTTCACGTTTTCGGAGGGGCCGTGGCTCCTTGTCTTCCAAGTTAAATACGCCACTGGGATTTATCAACAGCTCACATGTGTTTTAATGCCCGGAAATAACTGGTTTACTGTTAGTTAAGATCTCGCTTCACCTTTCTTAAAAAATTTCTGAAAACGTTTATGACTTCACTTGCCTGTCTTTAGTAAATAATCTTAAGCTTAAATAAAAGTTAAAATTTTAGGAGCATCTATTATATAAAAATTTACATTAAGAACGATATTAGCAGGATTTATTGCTCTTTTACATCGCTAAAATGAAAAAAAAAACCCTCCGTATACTTGGTGCTGTGCTAAGACCCTATTTTTGGTTTGCTCAGGTGATGGAATTAGTTTCAGCTCTGCCTGATGGAGGTCATTAAAATAAAATATTTTAATGGCACTATATTTTTTGATTCAATTACTATTGTACAAGAAAAGATCTAGAACTTCGAATGTAATATTCTAAATAGACTCGAGATAAAAAAAAGAAAAAAAAGAGCCTTAAAAATTGGGGATCGAGCGAATTGACAGATTACTGTAGCTTCTGTAAACACGTTTTCTGCATTTTTTAACACTAAGCCCCCCCCCCTTTTTTTGAGAGAGAGTAAATACAAAACATTAAATGTTAAAAAAAATTGAGCTGCAGAAAAAAGAATCGAAGCAATTGATTTTCCCCCCCAATATGTTACAAGCATGCTAACTAATAAAAAATGAATTAAAGATATTTTCAACTAATAAATTTCACTATCGGAAAACAATTTAAATATGGAAATGTGTGCTGAAATAATTCTTGGAATGATATGGCATTCGTCACCATTTTTTGAATGCTGTTCAACACGGTTGAAAAGAGGCCCGTAATATTAACTTGTCCTTAAATTTTTTATAAGAGTGATTAAATTATCGTGAAATTAACATAATTAAACTTAAGAGAAAAAAAAAAAGATACTTTCCTTTCGCACATTATTCCATCATTTATAAATATCTGAATTGTTTACAAGGATTCAGCCCATCTCGCATGTTCATTTAAAAAATCTGAACGTTATTGCATAATTTTTAATCGTAAAATCTATAAATACAATGTGTAATTTTCAATGAGTTCCTGGAAGAAAACTATGTAACACACCACTCATTTTTTTAAATAATGTTTTAATTTTTGATAAATAAGTTTTTTTTCTTTGTTAAATGGTAACTTCTCTTCACCCACTGTATACAGCTATGAAGTCATACCACAATATTTTTAATTATTATATGCATAGTACTTAACCTGTTGCATAACTCTGAATTTTACAAATCCAAATAAATTTAAAGAGTATTGTTCTTTTACTATGTAAATATTTAAAAGTTTCATAGACAAATAAAATATAATAATCAACACACATTTAAAAATAAATACACAAATGGTGAGGAAGTATACTGCTTAAAAATTGCAAGTTTCCCTACTATATACTATTTCTAAATGTCTTGTGATATTAGATTGTGATTTAATAATCTTCTTATTGTTCTGTCACATCAAAAACCAAATGAATACAAACGATAAAATTAACATAATTAGGAATTGCTTTGGAATGTTTTTCTGCATGTTATTAAAAAGTATAATTATTTTATTATTTAATACCAATTTTTAGTTGTATTTCCTGTTATAAAATTTACTGTTTGCGATTTTATAGATAAAAATAATATCGCTGTTGAATTGAGAAGAAAATTGTTACTTCAGTGTTAGTACACAAAATAGTCTAATATTACAGTTACAATGATCACGGACTCACCGATTCAATTACACGGTGACTCTAGAACAATTTCGAGTTTTACCACTCCAAAAGCGAAACTTTTAAAACCATTACTCCAAAAAGTGAAAGTGTTAAACTCGAGAAACGTAATAAAATCAATATCGTTCATGAGATCTGTTGGGCTAATGGGACAAAACAGTTTGTATAGAAACTCAAATATTTCTATGAAAAGTTTGTATACCAGAGAATGGGTAAAGTAATACTGCATATTTGAACAACAACAGGTCAACCATCTCGACTAAATATTAAGCCTGAGCACATCATTGTTGTTTTAGCACATAAAAGCAAATTTTAACTTTTATGTTTAATTGTATTGTTGACCCATTTAAAATAACTTTTAATTTATGCAAAAAATTCTGTAAGATAGCAAATATCATGTAAAAACCAAGCATCGAGGATAGAACATGTGGTTTTTTATTCTTGAAATTTTGAATTCTTACACTGTGGGGTCTAATGGGACTGCAATATACTGATATGTAGTTTAAATAATAACGGAAATATTGAGAATCGATAACATATTTCTTTTTTAATTTAAGTAAATATATGAATTAAGTTTGAAGGGGGTGGAGTTGCATCAAGATAGCTCTGTAAAAATTTACGAAAATGGTTATTTTCATGATTTTGTGTCCAATTTCCGACTAATGATAGAAATGTGACTTCTATTTCAAAAGACGAAGTCATCTTTTAAATTTAGCTGCTGATTGTTTCAAGTCAGTATTGATAATATTCACTTTTGAATAAATTTTCAATTTGTTTTTCCATTTGGGAACATTGGCCTGTCAGAAGTTATAATGTTTAAGATTGTTTGCTGACTTATTTAGTTATTGTTTATCAAATAGTATTTTACCAGTAGTTTTCAAGAGAGCTTATGATTTCGATTTTTACATATTTGTCTATTTGTCTGTCTTCTCTCCCCCTGTGTAACTAGAACTGGAATTTTTATCAATGTATGCATCAATGTATATCCCAGAGCTGTATTTAGTCGTGCTTAGTGAATTCTGGTTTGCTTGTTTACCACTTTTCTGTTTCCAGCGAAAAGAAACTGGAGAAAATTGCGATGCTGTAAGTAGCTCAGCTGTTTTTATAATCCCTATTCGGGAAAGTTACGTGAAACATCCTCAATCATTATTGTTTAGTTTCCAGCTTACAGTTAATCTGCTCCTTAAATCTCATACTTGACATATAAAAAAAATAAGCAATTTCCTCAACAGCTGATGAAGCCTTGACATTTCAAATGTAATAAAATATCAAAAAACAATAAACTGAGATAAATTTGAATAAACATTTTATTTTGTTATAAGACATTGATGGTAGTTCTTCACATAAACAGCTGTAAGTGACGCTGAAATTGAAACATTGGCTTAGAAAATTTTTGTAATGAAACTTTAAAGTACATTATACATAAACTATGGCACAGCTATTTTACTATATATATGTTAAAAATGACATTTTAATGAAATTTTCATATTGTGGTGTCCTGAGTCCCCTTAGGAAAGATGACAGTGACACACAACACACATTATAATTTTTCATAAATGCAAATTTCCGTACGTAATAGTAAGTACAGTTGAAGGTGAAACTAAAATCTCTTCTTACAATATCCTGAAAGAATTCATTTCCAATTATAACAAAGGGAAAAAAATAAAAATAATCTTGTACATTTAATTAATTTATTTTGAATTGAGATTCCTCAAACAATGGGATAAAAGATAATTGCCACAAAAATAAATATAAAAGTGCGCTCTAAACCTTTTACTTTCTTAATTATTAATAATTTCTTGATTAAAGACAGTCATGATATCTAAGTGATAATAACTAATAAAGCATTTTTAAATGTATATAATTATTCACCGAAAATTGAATATGTTTTAATTTGTTTGTATGTTACGGAGAAAGAATATTTTTGTTTGCACTGAAAATAAGTTTTTTTTCCCACAGAGTGTGTTTGAAACAAGTTCAAGTGAACATGATTTGTTTTTCATAAATATCTTCTCATCAAGATCTGGAAGTTTCAAATGCAATACACAGGTCACAGGATAAGGACAACAGCACATGAAGATGTGCTGTTGTCCTTATCCTGTTCACCCTTTTCTGAAGTCAGAAGTATTTATATAATCACCAACATCGTTGAAAAGTAGAATCAATGAAAACTAAATTCTACATGCAGAGTTCCTATTCAGTGATGCACGACGGTCTGGGGATCTGAGGATATTCAGCAATCGTGAGAATGGTATTTTGCTATGGTAGTTAGTGGAAAGCTAATAACGTTCTGCCCGTTTTAATATAATGCTTGCCTCAATTTTATGTTTACATTTAAGTCATACCATCGAAGTTGTTCAATAAAATGTCACAAAATAATTTTATTTGTACACAGTCGTTTTTCAAAAGCTAAATCTGACAGATGAAATTACACAAAGACCTATTGTTGGCCATGAACAGAAAAAATGCTCTAATATATACAATTTCTTTCCACAGTTTGCTGACACTCATTCAATTTTTATAAAAAATACATGTCTAAAAATTTGCATACACCAACGAGGGGCAAATATTATTTTAAAATTTAATTTTATAAATTTCTTTTCTAGCTTTCTTCTTTAATGCATTTGAAGGCAAAACGTTTCAAAAATTTAATCATTCATGATTTTTTTTTCTACATCGCATCTTAATTTCAGTATTTTTTTTCTCATTTTGTGCTATTATTAGTACCTTTGATTGCTTTGCTTATCATGAAATAATACCAACCTCTAATATTTTGCAATGTTATCCAGTTCTAATTATTTTCCCTCAAAACTTTTACATTAATTAACTTATTATTTTTTCGATGTACTGATTAAAGAATTTTTACTATAACAAAACATTTTAAGCCGTGAAAAACAACTATACAAACTGACTAATATTGTAAGAACACAAAAGAAAAAAATAAAACCAAATAAATTTCTACCTCACGGATTTTTAGATCCATACTTCAAGAAACTTCAGCTTATTATCTATCTTAATTAGATCAAGTTACCACTAATTAAAAACTAATAATGTATCTATGAATGAGTAGCTCAAATATTTTAAGAAGTCCTGTGTGCTAAATAATTAATTTTTCACTTAAAGAGATAAAAGAAAGCGGCTTATTTTATATTTTCCGTTGAATATTTTACATTCTGTACTCACCATCACGAAAAATAATTTTCTGTGAGGGTATTCATCCAGCAGAAACTAGAGTTTCAGATAAAAACGTAACAGCGTGATAATATGAACACTAAAATTTGACTATAAACTAATTTCCTTTCAAGTTGCTTATCATATAATGAGTCTTATTTAAAGAAAAAAATCCTCTTAAAACAAAATTTCAGATTTCTTCAGTTGATTTTAAACAAAATGCATCTAATAATGTTATATAAGCCTTTGAATGTTAACTTATTATTAGACAATTTTCTGTTTTTGGATCTTTCATAATCTGATATAGATTAAATACGGCGTGATTATATAAGAAATATCCAATTATACAGACTTTTAATGGTTGCTCCATTCCACCAATCGGGATGAGAATTCTGTTGTTCAGAGTTATAAGCTCGTGTTTCTGTGACAGACAACAAAGTGGCGCACACGGTAGCGGTTATAGGTATATAAACTCTTACTTTTCGAACGGCAACGCCCTATTTTGCCATCGCAGAATGTCCAGCGCATGCTAAAACCCTGAAGATCATTTTAACGGTAAGTGTATTACAAAAAGCAATTACGTTATGCACGAACAGTTGAACCTTTCACTGTCAAGGCCATTTCGTAGACATGTGCTAACTTCCGAATGAAAACAATATTCCCATCCTGCTTTTGATAGGTAAGTTTGCGCTGATTGCGAGAGGAACGTCATTCTGTGATTGGTGTCTTCTCTCTGCCATATGCAAATTTCCTCCGCGTGCCGCTATCGTGCTTTCATAAGTCATTCCCAGAGCTGTATTCAGTGTGTCCGTTATAAAGGTACCTTTCCCGCGCTACTCAGGATGTTCGCATGCGTTGAGCATTTTTCGAACGAAAAAAATGGCGTCGTCATAGGAAAATTTCGAGTTTCTTTACCAACAAGATTAACCATGGGGATCACTTTTATTGCCATTCACAAAATCCCGAGAGCATACACTTGAATAACTATAGGGGAGAGTGATCATGAATGAGACATTTTTCGTTTTTTATCTTTGTAATTTTTACTAAATTTTTACATGGGCTCAAAACTGCGTTATATTGTTACGAATTTTCGGGGCAACTCGCTGCTCTGGGGCTTAAAATGGTTTAAAATTCGTATTCTACGCTTCAAATAGATACTCCCAGAACTGATTCAATAATTTCTGGAACAGTAAAAGAAAGCAATAAATTCCGTTTTGGATTAATAGAACACCCAAGCAATAGTGATTCCACCAGAGGAGTACTTGTGGGAGCAACACTTGTGGACTTGTCGAGAACAGAAATTCCAGTTAGAGTAGTAAATGTGACGGACAAGTCGAAGGTGATAAAGAAAAATGAAGTGTTGGCGACATGCACTCCTGTTACCTGCATTAATAAGAACATCAACCAAACGACAGCTAAATCTTCCGAGTGCCTGACGAAGGAATTATTACAAGACGTGGAGTTAACGCCAGAACAGAGAAGCGCTGCAGAGAAAGTAATAGCTGAATTTGAAGACCTCTTCTCTCGTACTTCCGGTGACTTTGGCCGTACGAGGTTAACGAAGCATAGAATAGACACAAGCAGCCATTCTCCCATCAAGCAACATCCTAGGCGGCTGCCGTTTGCTAAGCAACAAGAGGTGAGCAGACTTTTAGAGGAGATGCAGCGTGATGACGTCATCGAGCCATCGACTAGTCCGTGGGCCTCGCCGATTGTTTTGGTCCGAAAGAAAGATGGTTCCACCCAGTTCTGCGTTGACTATAGACGTCTGAATGACATTACCAAGAAAGACAGCTACACTCTTCCCAAGATAGACAACACATTGGACACTTTATCGGGAAACGAATGGTTCTCCACTCTGGATCTCAAGAGTGGCTACTGGCAAGTAGAAATCCATCCCGATGACTGTGAAAAGACTGCGTTCACCACGGGACAAGGATTGTGGCAGTTCAAAGTTATGCCTTTTGGACTCTGCAACGCACCGGCTACATTCGAGCGTCTGATGGAGACAGTGTTGAGAGGACTCTCCTACGAAGCATGCCTCGTCTATTTGGACGATATCATCATCGTCGGGAGGACTTTCGAAGAGCATCTCGAGAACATTCGAAAGGTACTGCAGAAATTAAAAGAGGCGAACTTGAAACTATGTCCATCGAAGTGCAATTTGTTTCGTCGGGAAGTACGTTACCTCGGGCACATAATATCCGCCCACGGAGTTCGAACCGATCCGAAAAGACGTCCGCAGTCCAGAACTGGAGTCGTCCCGAGAATATCCATGACTTAAGAAGTTTTCTCGGTTTGTGTACTTACTATCGAAAATTCGTGAAGGGCTTTTCTCAAATTGCAAGACCCCTTCACAAATTGACCGAGACTGGACAGAAATTTCTATGGACTGAGGAATGTGAGGACGCATTCAACGAACTGAAGACGGCTTTAACATCTTCGCCGATCCTGTCGTATCCTCACCCTGACAAGCCATTTATCCTGGACACAGACGCAAGTAAGGAGAGTGTTGGAGCAGTTTTGTCCCAGGAGATAGATGGCCAAGAACACGTCATTGCTTACTGGAGCAAGTGCCTCTCAAAGGCAGAACGTAACTATTGTGTTACGAGAAAGGAACTTCTTGCTATCATTAAGGCCGTAGAGCACTTCCATCATTACCTGTACGGCCGAAAGTTCCTGCTCCGAACGGACCATGCCTCTTTAACCTGGCTTCTAAATTTCAAGAATCCAGAGGGCCAAATAGCCAGATGGATACAGCGATTACAAGAATATGACATCGAGATACGTCATCGGAAAGGGTCATCTCATGGAAATGCAGATGCTTTGTCGAGAAGGCCCTGCATAGACAGTTGTCGCTATTGCTCCAGGGCAGAGAAAAATTACCATCTGAAACATCCCGTTGTCCGCCAAGTTACACCATCGACACCATCCCAAGATCCCTGGAGTGACGAAAATGTTCGGGCGGACCAATTAGCAGACAGCGACATCAAACCTATTGTGGAATTTATGGAAAAATCCAGCGCTAAGCCCAGTTGGCAAGAAATATTATCTTACAGTCCGGCAACAAAACAGTACTGGGCTTTATGGGATTCACTTCGCCTGAGGAATGGAGTCCTGTATCGTAAATGGGAGTCGGACGACGGCAAGATGCTCCGATGGCAGTTAGTACTCCCTCGCTCGAGGATTCCGAAGGTTCTAGAAGAACTTCATAATGGCTACACTGGAGGCCATTTTGGCGTAATGAAGACCCTGCAGAAAGTTCGCGAGCGCTTCTACTGGGTTAGGGCTCGAGGCGACGTCGAAAAGTGGTGTCAAGCTTGTGACGCCTGTGCCGCCCGTAAAGGCCCGAGGAAACGAAGCCGTGGAAGACTACATCGTTATAATGTACGAGCGCCTTTTGAGAGGATTGCCCTCGACATCCTGGGACCTCTTCCGCGAACTTCGGATGGCAAAAAATACATCCTAGTTGTCATTGACTACTTCTCTAAATGGCCCGAAGCGTTTCCTATTCCCGATCAAGAAGCTACGACCGTAGCAGAGGTACTGGTGCAAGAATGGATTTCCAGATATGGAACCCCTCTGCAACTTCATTCCGACCAAGGAACGAACTTTACCTCTGCAGTCTTTAAAGGACTATGCCATCTTCTCGGAATGGACAAAACCCAGACTACGCCTTTACACCCACAATCCGACGGCATGGTGGAGAGGTTCAATCGCACAATTTTAAACAACCTCTCGCTTCTGGTATCTAGGAATCAAGAGGACTGGGACAAGAAACTCCCCCTCTTCCTGCTGGCCTATAGGAGCGCCGTCCATGAGACTACTGGCTTCACACCTTCCCAGATGCTGTTCGGCAGAAATCTTCGTCTTCCCGCCGATCTAGTGTTCGGCCGCCCTCCAGATGCGCCTTCATCGCCAGAGGAGTACGTGGAAAACCTTCGGGCACGGTTTGAAGATGTACATCATTTTACTCGGGAGCGGATCAACCTGAACACGGAAAAGATGAAGACTCGCTACGACACGAAGGCTACGGGACACGAGTTCAACGCAGGTGACAAAGTTTGGCTATGGAAACCTACTCGACGGAAAGGCCTGTCTCCCAAGCTGCAATCGCCGTGGGACGGTCCTTACACATTCCTAAACCGGCTGAATGACGTCATCGTACGGATTCGTAAGTCACCAAACTCGAAGCCAAGAGTTGTACATTACGATCGGCTAGCCATCTACCGCGGTTGTAATTAGCTCAGACTATGGTCACTATGGCGTAATTCCTCTTTTCTTTCACCTCTCATTCCTTTCCTGTCTTTCTCTTCTCTTCCTCTTTCTTCAACTCTCTTTCTCTCACCACTTACGCCATGTTTAGTGTACATATTTGTAATATATTGGATTTTATTAATGTGTATTTGTTATTACATTGATTACTTATTACAGTGTAATTATTTATTATGTTGATTATTTATTTATTAATGTGTATTTGCTTATTGTGCTATTGATTACTTGCTTGAATTATGTTGTTAAGATCTTGTTAAGTGTTATACAGTGTAGGTACCTGTGTGACCTCCTAACTAGGGATTGTACTGCCCGGGAAGTGCAGTCCTTGGGAAGGGGGCAATGTTACGAATTTTCGTTGCAACTCGCTGCTCTGGGGCTTAAAATGGTTTAAAATTCGTATTCTACGCTTCAAATAGACAAATTTTGCTTTTTGTTGCATCAAAATCGGCCAATTAGAACCGGAGATACGGAGGTTTCGCTTTCCCATATGTTTTTCTATGGGCTTCTAGAAATCTCGAGAAATATTAGTCCTAGAGCTTAGATCTCTTCACTTTTGAGGACTTATTTTTGGCGCCAATTTTGGCGATATTTCGCCAAAAGTCGCCAAGCTTTTTGACTTTTTGGTCATTTGGCGCGATTTTCCCAATGGGGCCTGGAAGTTGTTTTTCCTGCATTAAAAACGCATAATAACCTAACATTTCTCTTCTATGACGTAATCAAAATTCACGCTTTATGTAGAACCCTCGAGAAATCGACTTTTCTGGAAACCTCTTGTACCTCCTGCGTCGGCTATTTATAGAAGCGGGCATCGCCCCGAAGTCAGTCAGTGCGAGCTGAACGCTCGATGTGTGAAGAGCTCTCAGTACTCGTGCTTTGTAAAGCTGTGTTTTAGCTTGCTTTGTGAAGCTGTTTTTGAAGTGCTGTGTGTAAATTCTTCATCGCTGAGTCTTGAGAGACTGTTAGTGTTATTTCTCGTATATTTCCACGGAATTTTTGCCTGTGAAAGTGACTTATTTTGTGTGAGAAATACAGCATTTGTGAGAGCTTCTGATCCAAGCGGATTGTTAAAATCACGTTATTGCTAGATTGTGCTTGTGAATTGTGTACAGCTGATTGTTCTACGAAGTTCTATAAGCAATAAAGTTTGTGTTCCATCCTGACAAGTGACTTTTTACTTGAACCTTTTACACCAACAGGACTTTAGAACGACGAACCCCAGGAGTAGCAGAGTAATTCCGCAACAATATTTACCTCAAACGTTTGGACACATAAAACAAAAGTAATAATTTGAATAAAAATCTGTTTTCAGAAACATAAAGAGGAACTTTGACCTATTGAATCCCACCCGTGTTGCTGAATTATTCATTGCAGGTAATAAATGGGTCTCTAAATGAAACTGCAAAAAAAAAAAGAATATCCTTTGTATTATTAACGCAAAAAAGCAGAATAGTAATCAAAGAAATTAAATATGCAAAATCTAATTGCATACTGATACACATGTACAGCCTTGTGCCGTTCATTAAAAGTTCTATAAAAACAGCCAGACGGGCTCACAAGACTTATTCTTAGAGGGGGGTCCGTCCAGCTCACAAAGATTTGACCACCAACTACTTGAAAAAATGATTTTGTGTGTGCTACTTTAACCTTTGATACTTAAAAAAATCGTGAAATTAAAATTTACACTGCAATGTACCTACATAGTTTAATAATTGAAACATGCTAATCACCCAAAAAGGTATTTTATCACAGAAGTTGGTAAGAAGAATTACATTTTTTCTTTTAATCGCAGTAGACAACACTGTATTTTACGAGAAACGAACGATCCTATTAATCAGTCTTAAACTTGGGATCAAATTTCTTGACGAGAAAATTGACAATCTCGCCCTCTTGCGTCTCCCCTACTGTATAGCTATCCTATGCTACGTTCTCAAAGTTAACTTAAAGTAGAAGGTGAAATTGAATAGCACTTAAATAGAAAATTATTTTTCTTTAATTTTTAAAACCTTTAATCTGTAACTCTAGTTTAATTAATTTTCGCTTCAAACGGTTGTTGGGTTGAGTTCATTTCTTCTCTCTGTTTTTCTTTTCCCTTGAAGTGCATTATCAGCGTGGAGCCAAAAGTGAAAAAGCTTAAAGAAAACCGGTTACTCCCTTTCAAAAATTATAATAAATGAGCTCAGAGTTTTTAAATAAAGTTTTATTCTTTGTCATTAATTTAATGGTTTCAGACAAATAAGCACTTTACCGGAAAATTTGCAATTCAATGAAATTCTCAAAAGTATCTTTGAAAGAAAAATATTTTAAGAAAGCTTTAATAAAAAGTAATGCTTTGTGGAAGATAAAAACATATATGATACTAAAAAAGAAGCATTATGTGAGTCGGAAAACTTAATGATTTATTAATCTATTTCCGGATTTATATTAGAAGACAGTTTTTATTACTTCGATTTCTGCAGTACTCTGACGAAACTACGGAAAGCATTCAAGAGCAAACGGCCAGGTTTTCTCATACATGTGCTCTTTCCCCATGACCATACCCGCCCGCACATCTCTCGCGAAATTCAGATGACCTTAAATCGATTCCACTAGGAAGAGATGAACATCCTCTGTACAGTACGGATTTGTCTCCCAGTGACTTTTAATTTTTTAGGCCAATTAAGAAAGCATAACAGGAGGTGGTCACATTCGGATGTTGAAATGGAGGAAACAATGCAGGACTTCTTCAAGCATCAACCAAGATCTTTCTACCACAAAGCCACATTCCTATTGCCAAAACGATGTGCCACTGTTACAAAGACCATGGCAATTTCTTTGATTTTCAATAAAAGTTTTTTTTAACTTAAACTTGTCACTTCATTTGGGCAACCCATATATATTAATGATGTTCACCGGATGAAGGTTTTAAATTACTTTTATACTTTCGTTAGAAAGGTAAATTTGTTTACTCAAAGCTTTGTCAATATAGATAACTGAGAAAACGGTGCATGGATGTTCTCCTTAACCAACAACAGTTTGTTCAGATAATAATTTTTCTTTCTTCTTATATGGTACAGTGACAGACTACTACCATTATAATGAAATATCAGAAGATCCAGACTTTATTTATTAATGCATTACAGCTGCGTTAGGCATGCATTTTCTTTGTGTGTCATAGTTAGTATGTAGAATAGGCTGAATGAAAACTTGTTCTTGGGACTAAATGTACTTGTTTTATTGGTTTAGAATTGTGTTGTTTTATTAAATTTTAAATGATGAATTAAACTAGCGGTTCTCTACCTTTTAACGTCGCACCCCCCCCAAAAAAGGCTAACTTACGGTGGCGCTCCCCACCCCCTCACATTTTTCAGCAAAGATTCAGTTTTTTAATCTTTAACAATGAATATTTAGTCGAATTTTCCACAAAATAATGCTATTAGTAAAGTTTGAATGAACGTTTTAAGCGAAAATGGATATATTTTTGAGTAAAAATGAGAATAAATAAGATGATTTTTTCAAAACATGCATCACTACTCGCTTTTTGGTTTCTATCGTAACCCCCTGCAAACGCTCAGCGCCCCACAGGTTGAGAAACGCTGAATTAAACCCTTTCCAATATTATTGAAGAAGCTTGAATTGGATGCTTGCTTTCGGGTTGTCTATCTGTCCTTATATACAAATAATTGTACTTATGCTATATTTGATAAAGTTGCTGAATTTTACACTAAGGGAATTATTATTAAAATTTTTGTGCGAAAAATTTCTAGATTTTTAACAAGGGCAAAGCCATAAAGAATGACCATACATTTCATTATTAGAGTTGTACTTAAATAAAATGACATTAACGTTTTTAATTACTATATAAATAGACACAAAAAAGTATTCGGCTCCGCACTTCACCGTCATCTTCAAAATCACCCTGTGCTACCGCTTAACTTAATTTCATAAATTTATTTTTACTTATTTCCTTTCAGTATTTTGCTTAATGTGACTTCTCAGTTACCATTTTCCATGAAAGCAGAGGCAGGCTCTTCCAAATGCTCAATCTGTTGACTGGCCCTGTATTGTACTTGCATTATAACATACCTAACGTAATTATTTTTTAAATGATATTTTACAATATAAATTACTTTTTACATTATTTTTTACATTATATACATGAGATCAACTTTCTAGCCAAGACAAATTAAAATTTTATTACAGAAGAAAAATGATATCTATCACACATCTTAGTAATGGAGTCAAAATGTACACTCCTAGAAATTCAACTTCTAAAGCAATTCAGAATAACATAAACCATTAACTACTAAAAAGTGCACTTGTGGGTAAACTCTGTTACAGATTAAGAATAACTATTAACCATAAGAAATGTTTTATTAAAAGAGAAAAATATATCTCATATTATTTCATAATTATTTTATATTAGATTGTATGTCTGTTCGAGGACACTAATGCGCGTTGCAATATTATTTTTTATGTAATTTTTAGAAAATTTGATAATAATTATCTTATATTTTTCTTTTTGTAATTGCATCGTTTAAAAGAAACTGAAATTTTATTAAATTTGCTATGACAGATTGTAAAATCCTATAGTTTATTGCTATTTGGTGTTCGCTCTCTATTGAAACGATATTCAAATATATAAATATTATCGATACATTTTAATGTAACAATGATCCTTGTTCCGAAACAACGAATTTGAAAATTATTTTCTGCAACAAAGATCTTCATGAAGTTATAACTGTTTTACAACAAAGGTTTTAGGATGACTATGAAACAGAGCATTTTCAACAATATTCCTCTCACTTTACCCTCTAAACCTTCAAGCTGTGTCGTAAAACTATCCTGCTATCCTCAATTTTCATATATTAAATAATTTCAACATCTGAGTGTATTTTCCGTCGATCTTTAAAGCATTTAAACCTTTACGCAACCTTGTAACATTAATAACATCTCCATCATTTATATTTCGGCTAAAATATGAGCATCCGCAAAAGAGTGAGAAGATTCTTTGGA
>JAWZYV010008816.1:0-256444 GCA_038373885.1 Cheiracanthium punctorium | reverse complement strand
CAACCGTTTGTTTTAAAATAGCTGCGCACCCGCTCTTCATACGAGAAGTAGCGAATATTTTACTAAAATCATATCTGCATGAGACAAAACATATTCTTTTTTTTTTTTTTAAGTTCAAGTAATCTCCTCTGTTGAAATTACTGCGGGATATATTAACACAAATTAGAATTACTTTTCGTTCAGTTGGTTGTAAGATAACCCTTGAAAAATTATAAACAGAACACTTTTAGTCTTTATTAAATCTCTACTATTTACTTTAACGTCAATTTCAAGTCTCTAAAATATGTGTAATTTTTATATTAATGAAAACAAGATTATATTAACGATAATTAGAATTATTTGCCTAATATTTCCAATAACATTACCGTGTGTGCATTTTTAGATTTCATTATAGTAGCTCAGTTGGTTAATAGACGTCTTTTTTGTTTATATTTTAAATTACTGAACAGTTAATTTGTTGACGACTATCCGTTTGTACTTTTCCACAATAATTTTTAGCGATAGTACTACAGTCGTTATGGTCGCCCTGTTTACAGAAAAATTAAACCATAATCCCCCTAATGTATATCCAGTGTGGATTTTTTTTAAAAATGAAAAGACATCTAACAGGCGAAGATAATTTTAGAATAGGAACCCAACTGCAAGATAAAATGATGGGGAGGAAAAAAATTTATAAAAGTTTTGCAAGCCGAAGGAAGGGAAAACATGATAATATAAACGAAAAGAGAAATAGTTTTTAAAAAAATTGCTTGCATTTCTTTCCGTCCTATATTAATATATAAGAATAAAAAATGTCATTTTAATCTCTTTAAAATAGGCCAACAATAGGGATTTAACCGCCCCTAGAAAGTTACTACCAGGGTGGGCGCCCCCCCCCCTACGCACACCGCAACGTGCGGGAAAGTTTGAGGATAATATCGGTACAAGGATATTTCAACCAAGGGTATTCAACCATATTTCAACCTACTCAGACTAAGCATCAATGCGAATGCAAGTTGCTCTACTTCTAATCTCTCTCTGATATACCCGAAACCCGATTATCACAGGGGCAAGGGGGGACGGTAGTCCGGTGACTCTGAAGAAAAAGGGGGCCCATATATATCCCGATTATATAAATTATAAATTCATATGTACTGAAATAGTAATTGTGGGGAAAAAACTGAATTTCCTCTATAATATAGGTATTACCTAATTGTCTATCACTAGATCAAGTTAGAGATATTTTTTTGGGGTGATAAATACGATTTGATTAAAGTACAAAAACTACAGTTAACTGAAATGCAATTTTCGAGTACAACAGCGGTCAAAACTGGGTTAAAATGCTTAAAAAAGGGGGGCTCAGTAAAGGGGCTTAATGCGTAAAAAAGGGGATTGTAAGGGGGGCCCCCAAACTTAATGCCCCGGGCCCCGTCTAAAAGTGGTCAGATTTGAACATACCGTACCGCCTTTCCTATTTACTTATTATTTTTCTTTCAACTCTTCTCTGTTTTCTTTTTTTTTCCGCCTCTTTCTTTATCCTCTCCTTTGTGTGTTTTGTATATCTCTCGTCTGTTCTAATTTTACATGTTACGTGTTTGTGCGTATTGTAGAGTGCTGATAGTATACCAGGACCAAAAACGAAGGAGACGCAAGTTAAACGGTAGAGGCTTCAGGCAAATTGTCGCTTTTCAGATCGTATTTATGCGAGACGGAAAAAAATGCGAGAAATCTCGCGCGAGACAAAACTCGCGCGAGTTTTGCGTCTCGCGTCTCGTCCCGTAAAATATTTTCTTTCTCGTCTCGCGTCTTGTCTCGCAAAAAAATGCCTGTCTCGTCTCGCAAAAAAATGCCTGTCTCGTCTCGCGAGACAGTGCGAGAATTCTCGCGTCTCGCGTCCATCCCTAATTATATAATAAAATACATTTGTCTTCGGATCACTCGCATCTCGGCTCATTTATACGAGTCATCAAGAACCGAATCACCTTAGTTTCCAACAATGATGTGTACTGTCTGACTGCGTTTAGAGTGGTAAATTGGCGAGGTGCCAGTAAAGATGAATCCGAATGAGCCGGTTGAGGAAGGAAGAAAGCGAGCGGAGTGAATGCGCGTCTTTCGTCTCGTTCATCGAATTCTTATTCAATTGATCAATTCATTGAGTTCAATTGATTTGATAATGTACATCTGAATTTCGAGGTTGTATTTGTAAACATAGTACTCTTAAAAAATGAAATGGCTGGAACATCTAAAAATAAATCGTTTCGAAGTGATTTGACAAACGCATATCTGACTGGCACCCCGAACAACTAATGGACGTGCCTGTTTTCGCCTCTTAACCGAATGTGTACGCTTTCATTTAATCGATAAGTCAAATGAGTGCATGACAAGTGCAAGGTAATTATACATTGACTAACTAACCAATTTATATTTTCAAAAGTGATGAAGGGGAGACCATATACCCTGTTTTCTTGTTTCTCATCCATCCTTAATCTACATTTTCCGTCTCGTGGTTCCACAAAAGTTCTCAGTTGCTTTGCTGCAAAACTGCCGGGAATGATCAAGTTTTAATTCGAAGCATCATAAATTAAAATAAACAAAGTCTGTTGTTTAGTCCTAGTTTGAAACCTGGGGTAAAAGTGTGATAGCTCGGCAACATAACATGTGTGGCAAGAAATTTGTTTGTAAAGATTATTCGAATTTAAGGTGATTCGTAATTCGGATGATGAATCACTCGACGGATTAGCCGAGTAAGTGATCCGAGACAAACGAATATTATTATATAATGGCGCCTACGACTTTCCTTAACATTTAATTAAAGAAGACTTAAAATTATTCCTAAGTATACCCTTTAATTACCCATTATAAAAATTCCTAAAAATCGGTAAATCATGTTCACGGTAAAAAAAAATTCGGAAAAGTTACCCTAAAAAATGGGGCAGCTCTTGTAGTTTAAAATTGCAGAAACGTTTCCGAACCATGCGGGTAAAGTACTTAAAAACGTTTCTGCATATTTCGGAAAAATATTTACACATTTTCCTGCTTTTTAAGTAAGGTTTCTGGAAAAGATGGGTAACGTTTCTGTATATTTTGGTAAAATATTGAGTAGCCTCTCCGTGTATTTCACAAAGGTTTCCGAATTAACGAGTAACCGTTCTGAGTTTTTCAAAAAAAAGTAGCATGCACTAGATGAAGCGTTTCGAGTATCTTACACTAGACGGCAGCATCAAACTCTAACGGAAGGAGCGGTCTGGATTAGCGACCAGAATCGAACCCTGGACGTACGCATTCGGAGGAGAGCACGCTACCGCGAAGCTGTGATTTGCTTGCAGTATTTTGCTTTAAAAGTGAACTGACTGCTGCAAAAGTTATTTGTGGTATGGCTTGTTTTGGAAACTTATTTTTTTTTTTGGGGGGGGGGGTTATAAATGGAGGGAAAATACCATAATTAATAAATATAAATTGAAAATTTCAAATCTTTTTTTTTCCACATAAATTATTTTCAGGAGATAATGTGCTGTTTTATTTAAGTATTCATCCGGCGACGTCACCTGGTGACTGGTCACAAATAAACTTCACAGTGGCCACACAGTGAAGTTACATCACTCACAAGTTACCAGACCCTTATTATCGTATCGGCCTCCAGTTTCAAATGTCTTTCTGAAATATTCTTTTATATGCCAAAATATTATGAAAAAGAAAACAAATTTTATAGATGGGGACCCCCAAATTCATCAATGCCCGGGCCCCTGTTGGTCATAATCGGTCTGCGCAAGAAGTTACAATGTGACAGTCCTGTGACAATTGTGACCCTCTGTGACGTCACAGCGACTCTTTTGTGACCATCTGTGCTATTAGGGAGGACGCGTTCACTGTTATCCCTCTGTCTCTTGGCACTTGGCGCATGCGCGCGAAGTCCCAAATAAAGATTTCCTTTCCCCTGTAAATACTTTACCCCGGAATATGGGTTATGTTTCCGAAATCGTGAGTTCGAGTAGAGCATCGGTAGGTTACGCTATACTTTCGGAAACCTTTCCGCTGTAAGTATGTAACGTTTCTGAATTTTTTTACTGTGTATGTAACGTTTCTGAATTTTTTTACTGTGTACGTATTCAAAACAAACAGTGTTTAAGAGAAAATTTTCTCCTCTATCCGATGATGTAAATGTCGTTTTGCTGCAAGCGTAATTTCCGCCGTTATCACGAATTAGGTGAGAAAGAATGCCAGAAATAGCATAAAACAGAAAATTCTAGCTCGAATTTTGAAAAAATCGCTACGAGGTGCACAACTTCACGTCCCGAATACCAACGTTTTTCGTTTCGGACGTTTAGAACGTCCCGAATACCAAATTTGGTGTTTCTAAGTGTAGCCGTTTGTCCGTAACACCGCCAACACACATACACAGACATCTTCTTTTATAATAAGTAGAGATTATATTACGCATTCGAATCTATCAAGCTTTTTCTGTCGCCGTTTTTTTTCTGTTTTTACTTTTTTTGCTAATTAATATTCCCACAAAACTAAACTGCAGAGTTTTAGCTGTTTCTCGTCAAATGCAGAAGATACCGCCAAGCTGGCTTCCGTTTTGGTGACTTATTTTTTGGTGACATATTGTTCGATCAATCGCGAAAAATGGTAAACCTTGGCGACTTCTGATATTTTACCTCACACACCCGTTATCTGGCAACCCTTGAAAAGTGAAGCGACTTTTCTTGAGCAGAAAAATTGTGTAATCTTATAAATAAAAATGAAATTCTGTTTGTTTGTTTGTTTGTTTGTTTGTTTGTGGATTTGAGTTGTATACAAATCCACAAAAATGGACCTATCAGCCTGAAATTTTGCACAGATATGTAAAATAATATAGAATAACTCATAGTCCACTTTAAAACTTTGAAAGTCCACCCGTTCCCGGAATTTAAGAGATTTTTTATGCTCTTCACGCAAAAATCTTTCCGTAATTGTAACCCCTGTAGTGAAAAAAGTGTGAAATAAAGATCGTGGTTGCCATGTGTGGCGATTTTGCCGAATAAAATGTCGTTCGTATACAAATCCACAAAAATGGACCTATCGGCCTGAAATTTAGCACAGATATGTAAAATAATATAGAATAAATCGTAGTCCACTTTAAAACTTTGAAAGTCCACCCGTTCCCGGATTTTAAGAGATTTTTTATGCTATTCACGCAAAAAGCTTTCCGTAATTGTAACCCCTGTAGTGAAAAAATTGTGAAATAAGGATCGTGGTTGCCATGTGTGGCGATTTTGCCGAATAAAATGTTTTAAATTCTCAAAGTAAAAATAAAAGAATAATAATGATTTTTTTTTGTTAGTTTATATTCGTAAGGTTATTTTTTTTTAATTATAATATCGTGTGCATGGGAAATCAGAGCAGGAATGTAATGCTTTACACGCAAAACAATAAGAATTGAAGATTTCCGAGGCTAATAGGTAAATTATTTTAGTTTGGCGAAAAAATAAAATGGCTCAAATGCCGATTTTGTGAAAGTGAGTTCTAGCGGTTTGCACAGATTTCGGCTCTGCGCAATTTATTGAGAGCTTAAGAAAATAGATTTTTGAAAACAAGTGCAAAGGTTTTATTAGAATACAGCGTTCAATTTTAATGATCCGTGAAGAAATAATGCAGTTATTAAGGGATTTCAATTGATCTATCTACAGAATTCTCGCCAAATGAGTACATTGATTTAAGTTGGGGAATTCCGCCAAATTTCAGAAAATTGAAATCTTCTCATTTAGTACATCGGAGTAATGATGAATAAAACACGTTATAGTTGATAATTTTAAAAATTCGGCTGTATTAAGGGATTCAACTTTTCAAATAAAGGCTTGCTTTACTTTTTCGCGGTCGAACCATTTCCCATATATTATTGCTGTTAAGTCAATGCTTCCAATGATTTTCTGAAAAAACGCTTGCAAACTGGCGTATGTTGGCACTTTGGCGAGGCTTAGATTTGAAACTGGATTTTATTTGAGACTGGGATATATAATGACACTGGTTATAGATAAAAATGAATGTTGGTATGAGTGTATGAGGTTGAAAAACTCCAGCACCGTTGAGCACCGTTGCACCATGAAATATGGTTCACCTAAGTCTTTTATCATGGAGAAGCTTTTTATGCTATCCGTTTTCCTCTAACTTGCCACAAGGTGGCGCAGCACAACATCGAATTCTATTCCGTTTAGCCGTTTGCTATGCGAATATCGTCCAACCGATTTCGATGAAATTTGGTACACGCGAATATTAGAACACGGAGAATATTTTTCACTATCCATTTTGCTGTAACTTGCCGCTAAATGGCGCTGAAAAGCATAAACTTCTATACCGTTCGATCGATCGGCATAAAATTTTTTATACTTACACATTTGAGCACGAAGAATATATTCTAACTGCGTTCCTTTTGATGTTACTCACCACTAGATGACACTGCAATGCATTATTATTTTAACTCGCCACTAGATGACGCTGCAGCAGGCCAAATTCTTGACCATTCAAACGGTCGCTATGAAAATCAGTATACATAGCTATTTGAACAATGAGAATATTTTGGCGTTATCCATTTTGCTATAACTCGCCACTCGACGGCGCTGTAGCAAATCATTACTTTAATTAACTACTAGATGGCCCTGCAGTGTATCACTTCTTGACTGGGCAAATGATCGTTATGAAAATTGGTATACATAGATAGTTGAACACGGTCGCTATGAAAATCAGTATACATAGCTATTTGAACAATGAGAATATTTTGGCGTTATCCATTTTGCTATAACTCGCCACTTGACGGCGCTGTAGCAAATCATTACTTTATTGAACCACTGGATGACCCTGCAGTGTATCACTTCTTGACTGTGCAACTGATCGCTATGAAAATAGTATACATAGATATTTGAACACGGGGAAGAGTTTGGCGCTATCCATTTTCCTATAACTTGCCACTAGATGTCGCGTCAACACATGAACTTCAGGACTGTCCAGCCGATAGTCATGAAAATTCGTATACATCGATACCTGAAATCGAAAAATATTTTCGCCGTATCCGTTTTCCTAAAACTCGCCACTAGATTGCGCTACGCCGCAAGGCCTTCTGCACCGTACAAACGATTGCCTTGCAATTCGGTATGCATGATTATTGGACACAATATAACGCGATATCCACTTTGCTATATCTGTTTATTACAATGAATAGTAATCACCACAAATCGTAATTTCAAAAAGTCCATTCATTCCCGTGCGAAGAACGGGTACTTCAGCTAGTATTAACTAAAAATAAACCATTTTTATTGATATACCAAGTAAACTAAGCTCTACAGGTAAGCTGTAGTTAATATTAGAGTTAAAAAAAAAAAAAAGAAATGCAGCTAGTACTGTCTCCCCAACTTATTTTATGATCATGGGCTCCATCCACATCAAGTGTTCCAAATTCGGAATACGAACTGAATCCTCCACGAACAGTTGTTACATCGAGACATATAAATTCCAAAGATATTTTTTTTTCTTAATTTGCAATGCTAATCAAGTTGCTATCATAACCCACCAAGACGATCCCCCCCCCCCCGCTTCCCATGATCCACAAAAATCACTTGTTTTGCCCCAATTAAAGCGCACTCAGGTATTCGGTTGGGAAGTGGGGGGAGGGGGAGGAGGTAGTAGTAGCAGTAACATATATGTATTGAAAAAAAAAAAATGCACCAGACTTCCGCCCACAATTAAAATTCCCCCGCAGTGCCCCACCCTCACAGATCTTTGAGGAAGCGCGGGCTTTTCCCGGAGGTGGGCTAACGCCCCAGCGTATGCAAATCCCGTATCGGCTGTGAACTGAATCCTTCAGAGTTCCTTGGCCCCTTGCCTTAATTAGACAAATAAGGCACTGAGCGAGCAATCGAGTAGGCCCGTTTGTGTTTTTGCCTGTTTAATTATTTCGCTCGCTCATTAGAATAGGGTAATGAGTTACAGAGCATCAGTCACCGGCTGGCCGATTTGAAATATATCGAGCCGTAAAAGCTCTTGGAGGTCCCCCCCTCCGCCCCACTTTTTTCGGTAGGTTCCGATTTGAAAATTACGTGTATATCTGCATTCAAGCAGAGGACTTGCATATGTATGTTGGTGGTAAATATAAGGCATATATGCCACATCTGTTGCAGTTGCAGGGCGGATATGCATGAAAAAAAAATCTGATGTGTCCAACACATGACTTCCTTGCACGTCCATTAGATCAAAAATATTTTCGACGCACTTCCTCTAAATTTATTTGTTTGAAAGAGATAAAATATCAATAATAGTAAGGTTTAGCGATTTCTAGCCAAATATTTCGATATCGCCAAGCTGAGTTCAATTTGAAAGATTTCCTTCTGACACTTTATTTGGCGATATTTCACCAAAAGCCGACAAACTTGAGATAGTCAGCGAGATTTTGGGGATAGCCAAAGTAGTCATTGACCACAGACTTTCAATGAATTGAATGCATCCATACACCTCAATGTATTTAAAGTCATTTGGCTCACCCTGTAAATAAATTCTCAGTCGATTGCTGTCAAAAAAGATATTGAAAACAGTTAGATATTACAATAGTTCTAAATACAAAGTTAAAAAAATCTACGGGTTAAAGTTTTAGAGTTATACAAAATAGGAAATAATTTTTGGCGCCAAATTTGGCGATATTTCGGCGAAACTCGTCAATGTCGAAGACATTTGGCGAGATTTTAAGCATGAACCAAACAATGACAGTTTATCGCCAAATTTGGCGATATTCCGCCAAAACTCGCCAAGAACGATAACAAATGGCGATACTTTGGGCATGGACCAAATGACTGACTATCGCCAAATTTGGCGATATTTCGCCAAAACTCGCCAAGGTCGATGACAGACGGCGAGATTTTGGGCATGTACCAAACAATGACTGTCTACAGTTGTATTATATTGAAGATGTCCATAGACATTAAGGTACTGAAATTCTTTTCGGTGGTCCTGTAAATAAACTCTCCAGTAGATTGGAACCAAAAATCGAGATGCACAACTAGATGTTACAACATTCTTATATATGAAATTTCATAATAGTTTTTGAGATTTGAGAGTTAAATATGCACACACATACACCAAAAGTCGCCAAGCTTGGCGACTTTTGGCATAGTTCTTGAGGGAGGCACGTGACCGTGGTCGGACCATTACCTAACTTATGTGGTAGGACGGTATTGTGCTTGAAATGGATGAATGCCCCTAAAATTGCTATTGACCGTAATGTATTGGAAATCTTTTGAGTGTTCCTGTAGCAGAACTATAAATGATAAAGACACTTTTTTTAATGGAGAAATTCATTTTCTAACTCTTTACAGCATATATCACTTCTGAGTCGTTTGAAATAGCCCAATACCTCTAAAAAACGCTTTGATGAATTTCGGCCCATAGAGCGTAATGTATTTCGAATCTTTTGGGCGGTCCTGTAGATAAACTATTCAGTCGAATGGAACCGAAAGGGAAGGTGCACAACTAGATGTTACTACAATCCTAAATATAAAGTTTCAACATTCAACGCCTAACAGTTTTTGACATATGCGTGTTTAATGAATTTCGGCCCATTGAGTGTAATGTATTTCGAATGTTTTGGGCAGTCCTGTAGATAAACTATTCAGTCGAATGGAACCGAAAGGGAAGGTGCACAACTAGATGTTACCACAATCCTAAATATAAAGTTTCAACATTCAACGCCTAACAGTTTTTGAGATATGCGAGTTTAATGAATTTCGGCCCATTGAGTGTAATGTATTTCGAATGTTTTGGGCAGTCCTGTAGATAAACTATCCAGTCGAATGGAACCAAAAGGGGAGGTGCACAACTAGATGTTACAACTATCCAAAATATGAAGTTTCGAAATTCTACGCCTAATAGTTTTTGAGTTAGGCGAGTTTAATGAATTTCGGCCCATAGAGCGTAATGTATTTCGAATCTTTTGGGCGGTCCTGTACATAAACTATACATTCGATTGCAATCAAAAGGGGAGGTGCACAACTAGATCATAGAACAATCCTAAATATCAAATCTCAACATTCTACGACCAATAGTTTTTGAGATATGCGAGTTACATACATACGTACGTACGTACGTACAGACGGCATGGAAAAACTGACCACAATAGATCGGCCGCTGGTCAAAATGAGTTGCAGACGCGTTTATATGATCGTGCATGCTAGCCTACGATGAGATGCATCGAAAAAATTCTTAAAATTAAATTTAGAGGTAGTCAAAATCGGTTTTTTAGTCGAAATTTGGCCCCCAAAATTTTTCGGGATCACATTACTTCCTTATACTACGTACAAGGAAGTAAAAATCAACAAGAAATGCACTAAAAAAAATGAAGAAGTAAATATATACAATTATTTAATTTTTATTTAACCCTTTGAGGCGCAACCCTTTCCCAATGCTGGAAAAAGGGCAGCCGTTGCCATCGCTCGACTTAACTACCAGCAAGATGGCGGACGATCGAAACGTTCATCGCGTGCCACAGATCTAGAGACCCTTTTTTGACGACAGCTGGCTGTGCGCCGGCACAGCCAGCTGTCGTCAAAGTGTGTGTGTAAGTGTATTGTGAACTATTAACCGTTTGAGGCGCAACACTTTCCCAATGCTGAAAAAAGGGCAGCCGTTTTCCAAATGCTGAAAAAAGGGCAGCCGACAGCTGGCTGTGCCGGCACAGCCAGCTGTCGTCAAAAAAGGGTCTCTAGATCTGTGGCACGCGATGAAGGTTTCGATCGTCAGCCATTTTGTTGGTAGTTAAGTCGAGCGATGGCAACGGCTGCCCATTTTTCAGCGTTGGGCAATCTATACAGCTGTTCACGCATTCTTCCATTTTTCAGCAGATGTCAGTGCTGTTAAAAATAATCGTGACATTTTTTTTTCGGGAAATGACGTGCTAAAAAGTAAAGGATTCTCGTGGAGCTACGTCACCCGCAACTATTTTTATAGAAATCAAATCTATTCTTCGTGATGGGCAACAGTCAAAACGTCAGAGTTGGGTGTTCCCAGAGCGGGAACACTGCGCGTTAAAGGGTTAAGGTTTGTTTGGACTTTAAAAGTTCGCTGTATTTTCGTTTGTTCACTTGTTAGATGCATTTTCCCCCCTAATGTCGGACACTAGCCGTTTATAGGCACTGGCCACTACTAGGCCAGAAGTATTGGTCACTCTATTATTCAGGCACCTAATAGGTGGACCAGCGTTGACTCCTATGAAGCGATGGACACAGTGACTCCCAAGCCGATCGCAGGAATCAAAGTCCAGCAATCTAAGATCTTTTAAAAAAAAAATGATACTAAGATAACTTATTTTTAGTGATAATAATAACTTTGGCATACAGCTGGCGATTTTTTTTTTCTTCGGGTAATTTGCATAGACTCGTACTAATGTCCATCAAATGATACAAAATATTACAAAATAACTTTGGAAACATCACGTTAGAAACATATTACTATTCCATACTATTATTAACTACTCAAAAAAAGATGACTCTATGAATCTGCCACGGGTCATTAAAAAATAAAATGTCCATCAATCGATACAAAATATTACAAAATAACTCATGCGATTTCAAAATCACCTGCAAGAGGCGATTTTTTTTTTTTCACCCAAGATCCCTCGAAACTTAATTATTATGCAAAACTTCAAAACATGTCATTTCCTTATAATTACAAAAGAAGAAAAGGCAGAGCCCCTACCCCCTTCGAAATTCGAACCGGTTTAATTTTTAGATATAATGTATCTCTCTTTTTTTTCACCCCAAGTCGCTACTATAGGTCATCTTGGAGTTGCATTATTATTATATGTTATTAAAATCCGATACTGAGATAAACGTAACGTCTGTGCTTTTAGTTTTTGTTAATTAATGACAAAAGGTAGAAGGGGAAGCCCAATTATAAATCGTGAAATGGGAAAAAAGCATTATAAATGAGCCTATGCAAATTACCTGAAAAAAAAATCACCTGCGATTGCAAGCTTGTGATACTTTTCGTGGGAAAGTCCTGATGATGAACTATCCCAAGAGTTCAGTAACAGATAGCAGTTCAGCTTGGTCCTATAGCATTCGTTTTTATTATAACATGTGGAATTATAATGGACATTTAACGTTATCTGTATATCTCTTATAGCTGATTTTTTTTCCCCTCTTATGTGACCCCTCTAATGTATATTTGATGGTTTTTTATTTTTATTCAGGGCGTCAATTACTCGAAACCCCGAATGTAAGAATGATTAATTAAAGTGATTTTAAATTGATATCCCCTAAAAAAAAAAGGAAATAGAAATGGTCATCTGATAAGAGAATGCAAATTATTCAGTTTGATGCCCCCATGTTGCATACCTCATCGTCAATTTAGCTCCTGTCCGATTAATATTTAATCTACTACACCTGGAAATTTCGTAAGTGGAATTAAAAAAAAAAAAAAAAAAATACTAAAAGCTGAGCTATCGAGGAATGCCGACATCTTGCCTGATTTTAATGAGTTGTCGAAAGATTTGAACAGATGCAAATTGTAGTAAAGTTGCCTGTGCAGCCAAAATTGCTGATACATTTGGAAATTTTGGAAATCTTTATGAAATTTGTAAGAAAATATTTTACGATTTGTTCTGCTTTATACTTGTGAAGAAAGACTATGTTTAAAATACCACTTTCCACCGATACTACGAAGATTGAATGTGTCTTAAGTCATAGGAATACATGAATTCTATCTCAATTCTTATAATTTACATTCATGACTATGTCATTTTATCTCACCCCCTTTATTGAAAATTATCCCAAAAATGTGTCCCAAAAATACGATATAATTTTACATATATTTAAATACTATTAGTTCACAAAAGATTTAATCTATTGTTACACTATTTCGTAAGCTGTAGAATATACATCACATGTATTTTTCCATAAATAGGTTGCAATCATAAAAATTTCAACATAGGGTTACCAGGCGAAATACACGAAAGATGAGAGATAAAATGACATAGTCAATTAATAGCGTTTTAATATGGCAACAATGAAACTAAAAAATTAGGACGGTTCAGGGGGCTCTCCCCCTGACGAAGCTCGAACGGCCGAGATTTTTATACATATATATATATATATATAATTAAAATCAAATAGTGGTAAATATATATAATTATAATTACCACTTTTATATGTTCATATAAGAATCAATTTATATTCATGATTTATATTCTATTGATATGATCTATATGATTTGATAGGTTGATTTCACTTTATCGTGCTCGTGCATCATTATAAGTAAACATTAAAAAATATATAAGGGTGGATCAAATGAAAACGGAACAGTGATCATAATCTGATGTGTGTGTGTGAGTGTAAAAAACTGTGTCTAGAGATAGAGTGGGAGGTGAAAGAAGAGAAACCTTATTGAAGAATGGGCTTGTCCCCTTTTTAAGCGTGCCCAACCACGTGATATAAGTTGGGGTTCAGCCAGGTGTGTTGTCCGGAGAGAGGGCCAAAATCATATTGATGCCTTTTCCTTGATTTTCTGGACCGTCGTCAATAACCGACAGTGTTGACTATAATCGCTTTACTCTAAGTTTAGCTTATTATGAGTATTGCACTACTCCTGCATGTGCTGCAATCAAAGTCATGCTTTCTGGCCTTTTGTCTTCTCGTGTGGCGTGGCCGCATACGGCTACTCTCACACTCAGCATGCTGGAGAAGTTTTGGTGAAATGTGTTGGAATATCCACCGTACAGCTCTGACCTTTCATCATGCGATTTTCACATTTTTGGTCCTCTAAAAAAGACGAGGAAGGGTCGACGTTTTCCCTTGGATAGTGAAGTCATGGACAGTGTTTGAAACTGGTTTCAATTTCAGCCAAACTCTTTCTAAGAACGAGGTATTCGCCGCTTGGCACAACAGTGGGACAAGTGCTTCTGTATTTTTGATGATTGCATTTGAAAATAAATAATACCTTTTAACTTTGCGGCTGCTGTTCCGTTTTCATTTGATACACCCTTACACAACAGTTTTATATTAAATGAGTTTATTCATTTATTTATTTTTATTATTATTCTAATTTTCTTTTCTGTTCTGTTCATTGCCATTCTAACATTATTATTACCATCATCATCATTATTAATTTCATTCTTTTTTTCATTATATTCTTCTCACCTTACTCCACTGGTGATAACCGAACTGCTGCAACTTAAACTAATAATGCAATATGTGAAAGGGCTCAAACGAATTGGCTTCAAGTTGTTTTTATGGGAAATACAGTAAGTATACACAATAATATTCTTGAAGTAAAACCTTCAAGACATTCATAGAAACATTTTTCTGCACACAACACGCGATAGTGTGGATAATTAGTCCTTCAACATCACTCAATCTAGCCATTGCTTTTCGCAGACACTGGTTAGTTACAAAGCGGCGTTTAAGCAAATACAGTGCGTACCGGTTATAACGGACATGGGATATAACGTACTATCGGTTATAACGTACCGAGAAGCTAGGTCCCCATTGAAATCCTATATTTATAATGTTATTTAACGTCGGCTATAACGTACTTTTTATACCAAAGCCAAAAATAAAATTTTGCTTTCTTAAGAATTTTATTTCCTTGTTCTCGGAAATTTCCGTACCTTAAAAAACACTCGTTGTCAGTTTTCAAGATTCTCTAGCGAGATGAATTGTGTATGAATGAAGGGAGCGATCTTTTATCTTTCCCCCCCCCTGTTAGGTAGGGCTAAGAACAAGACCAATATTTTGAATTTGTCATTCATCAATGTAAATGACTCCTGAAAAGCCCTATCTGTTATGATTCTGATGATAGTGAAGAAGAAACAGAGGAGCCCATACCAAGCATACCCGACGCATTAAATGCTTCAAAAACATTATCACGATTTCTTGAATGCCTCAGTAATGATACAGAGACTCTACAAAAGTCTATTATGGATATCCAAAACTGTATTTTTAAAGTAGTATCTGCCCATTTAAAACAAAAGAAAATTACAGATTATTTATCTCAATGAAAATTGTAAGTCATAAAGAATTTTCTCTGTTTAATTTAAATAAATAAAAAAAAAAACAGATCTGTTTAAAACATATATCGTAATGAAATGATGAGCCCACTTTCTTTTTTTTTTTTGTGTGTAATAATGAATCTTACTGGCGGTACTGCTTATAACGTACTTCGGCTATAACGTACTACTTTTTTAAGTCCCGTGAGAGTACGTTATAACCGGTGTCTACTGTATTTTACGAAAATCATGCACGTATAGTGAGCAAGATTCACCGAGCAAAATTTCTACGCAGGCACACTACTGTGCAGTGCAACACCGATATGCTGTGCTGGTGGCAAGGGCGGCTCCAGTGAGGGGGCCATAGGGGCCATGGCCCCCTCCGAAATTTTGTTTTACAACTTTAGATTCGCATACTTCACGATTTCACACGTTCAATTCGCATTTTGAACAATTTATAGACCTAAGTAAAAAGTTCGATGGCCCCCTCCGAGAATTCAGTCTGGAGCCGCCATTGGCTGGTGGGGACACGACGCTGTGACTCATAAAGATTGAACAGGCCAAACTGAACCACAGAGCTTTCCAAATGTATTCCTCTCACTACAAGCCTGTTTAAATTTTTACATTGTTCTGAATATTTTTCGCCATTCGAAGGGGCGAACTGGGGAGAGATAACCGAAATCACATCGGTGGTCCGGGAGGAACTGTGCTTGTTGTCTCTAGCTGTTGGGAAGACTTCCTGACTCATCCCTGAAAAGTGTTCATCGAGCCATTATTCGATTTGCCATGCATGAACGTTTCACAAAGGAATCCTGACGTCTGAGGACTGACGTAACGAATTTCTGGCTTCATATCGACAAATGCATCACGATCTCCAAATGCCACGTCTTCTTCTTTGGAGGGGGCAGGTTAATCTGATGGGGAGGAGAAATCTCCCGAACTCGAAACGCAACATCCTTATTTACTCTCCCCCTGATGGCTTAATCCCAAAGGAAAACTGCCACTTAGCGTTTGCATATTACACGGTCAAACTTCTGCCTTTTTCATATCCGGAATCATTAGATTATGCTTTATTTTATTTTTTTTTTACTTGATCTTTTTTTGCTTTTATGGATGCTACGACTGAGAATGGCGAGGTGAGGCAGGAGACTGGAGAGCGTTTTGTTTGGAGGTGGGGAGATGAGGGTGGAACAAAAGAATGTTTTGTTCTTTGTGGATGCACCACGGAGAACTAAACTATTCGAAGTCACGTTTCTGTAAATGCCAGGTGTAGCTCTGTTTGTCTAGTTGAAGATGCTTCGAATGTGGGACCATTAGTCAGCCAGTCGAAGTGCATGCCTGTAGACGCTCGATTATTTCTGTTAAGGTAGCGATAAAAGCAATCAATCATTGTCATTCAAGAACTTTTAATTCTTTGTTCATAAATATCCTTTTCTGATAAAGCAATACTTGACACGTTGACACAATATCTTCCAAGTCTTTAATGAATAAAATAATTTAGAAATAATAAAAAAGGGGAATGGTAAAAAAAAGAAGTTCAAAAGGACACATGCCTGCGCGGAAAACTCTATTTAGGTGCTGACTGACCTAAAATATCATCGAACCAAATCTGAGAGAAACATACTTTGGAAAGTATCAAACACAGTCGAATACAAAACTGTCTCCTACATTTAAAATGTCTACTTATACTAAATCTCTTACGACAAGAGTTCTAGAAATTCCACCTTGTTACTCTAGCTAGAAATCCATTTCTGTTAATTCAATTGCTAAATCTGAACCAGGATCATTGCTATTATATATATATATATATATATATATATATTGGGGGGGTGTATATAAACTGCCAAGCCAAATATCGGTTTTTACTAACTTATTTATTCTTTTATCGACTATATAACCAACTTCTTACTTTTGCCTACAGAGTTTGTGTAATTTTGCTAAGTGTACTAGAAATAGAAAGTAAATTATAGTTTTCGATAATTTTTGTATACTAAGTTTGACAAGAAGGTATCTAATTTTGCGGTTTAACCGAATTTGCGACTGTTAAGGGGGAGGGACACCCCCCCCTTCCTTGGCAATGACTCTGATCTGAACGCCAATAAATGGATGGCATCAGCTTCCAGCAGCATCGTTCCATATTGCCCCAATTCAGTTGTCTTTTGTGTATTATCAGTGTAGTTAATTGGGATGAACTGACTAAAGTGATAGTTAAATACACAAAAATCAATCATCTCCAATTTTATCTAAACACATAGGATCACCCAAAAATCAGCGCATGTCCAAAAGTATTGGAGGAAAAATAGCCGCTCACTATTAACAATATGACTAAAAATGTTTAATTTTCAGTCTTTAAACGAGGATTACGCATTCAGTAAATGCTTTTGGAAAAGTTAGACTCATTCTAGAAAATTCGAATTGAAGCTTCATATTACAAAGAATGTGGCACAGTTATCATTATTAATATTACTGTAAGGAATATTACAAACACGTTTTCATGCTAAAGAAGTTTATTATTTACTCTTATAGCACAGTCTATCGATTGTGCTATCTGATAATGTGACATCGTTTTGGTCCTAAAAACTGGCTTAGCATATTACACGACCGACCATGTCCCAAGATTACAAGATGGGACATGCTCACTGTTAGATCCAAAGGAGGAAATGTACCTCCCAAAACAAATTAAGCTTCAAAAGAAAGGGGGGAGGGGGATTAATGTTTTACTAAATAAATTATAATACATTTGTAGGAGAGATTTGGCCCTCCAGGCGCTTTACTTTAGCTCTATGAGGCCGGCTTATGACCCCTTTTCGTATTCGTTCTCACGTTCTATGGGCCGATTTAGCTGAATTTCTGTCCAAATAAGCGAATTATATTAGGCATATGCAAAAGGATTTGTTTCAGTTCTTGGGATTCTGTCCAATTAAGCGGCCTGCCCGATTAACTGGAATCGACTGTATGCAACGCATCAAATAAGAACCATAAAAATAGACTATTTAAATATCGTATTATTTTAAAACTGAGAGAATTAAATAGCGGGATTAGAATGAAATTATTATCCTTATTGAGCTGAATAATGTATGATAAGCTCATTTTCAATACGAAGTTTGTAATTGTCTCTTATAACAGATTGCGGCAATTTCGTTCAATAAATATACTTTTATTACATATAATCTTACTAATAAATATAAATTCTTATTGTATGCGCTTTTATTTCATAAATCTATTTTTATTACAGAATTTTTGCAAGAGTATTACCATGAAACCTCGATAATAGCAACCCTGAACCTTTTTTTTAAACCTCCAAGGAGCAGTGAAATTTGGAAGGAGCCAAATAAAGAAGACAAGGACAAGAAAATAAATTTTCATTGGGTCATTCTATTGTGACTGGCGTTACAATTTGACTACATTTGTAACCTTTGAAATTCACCGTGTTTTGAAATATATATATTTATTTATTTAAATTGATCAAGAGTATCATAAATAAGTACTATACTGTTATCCATTCTCATTATAAGAAGTCCCTTTTTTTTAAATTAAGGGAAATCAAAAAACGTGACTGTTATTACACAGTAGACTTCGAGAAAAATGAATTTTATATAAATTCAAATCCTCTTCGAACTAATAGTATGAGAAGTAAAATAACATTTTTCTAGTTAAGTACAGATTTCAATCTTTATGAAAACATTTTATTTCGTTTAAAAAAATTTAAAAACTTTTAATGTAGAAAATATTTTATTCCTGTGACTGATGTTACATTCACATAAACATGCTATAATTATATATTATTTCTTCTTAAAAACAAAACTCCCAAATTTACTTTTTGAAATTGTATTAATCTAGTTTAATCATAATAAATAAATCATTTTTTTTTTCAAATGGCGGGTCTTAATAATGCCTTGGAGGCATTGGCTACTACTAAGGCCGGAGATATTGGCCAGTTTACCATTAAATAATAGTAATAATTATTGTACATTAATAAAATAAAAAAAAATAATCTTGTTAGTGTATTTCACTAAAGGGTGATTTCATGGAACTGGGGACATCAGTGAAAAAAAAAATTCTTATATAGTTTTTTCCCCTATGAAGTAAACATTTGTGGATTTCTATGAAATTATGCTAAAAAGTTGGCACAACATTTTTACATATATTTTTGTCTTTTGAGGTGTAGAAGGTTCATCTTGTTTTCTTAAAGAAATCAACGGCTATGTATAAAATCTTATTTTTTATTAAAATTTCGTTCATTTATGAGAAGATTAGGCAAGCGCAGAAACCTTTAACTGCAATATTTGCCTTGAGAACAATTTTTATAAATTAGCCCTAACATTAATGTAACATCACTCCTAATAACATAAAAAGTCGTAGTTTCATTTGTGAATTTTAAAGTTATAAAAATGTGTAAATGTGTATTATAAAATATGTGTAACATTAGGCATATTTCTGTTTTTCAATTAGAAAACTACTTAAAAATATTGGGAAAATAGCATTGACTTCTGCTGAAAGACAGAAAAGGTGATGAGATAAATTAAAGAATGAAGGGAAATATGAAGATCATAAAAAAACGCAGAAGCAATAAAGAGCCAAAATAAAAGAGGAAATGATACAGCTAAATTACCTCAGTCAATTCAGAAGAAGGTAAAAAGATTAATTTATCTTGAAATTAGAGAAAATGTTTGAAAAAGAGTATTCTGAATTGATTGAGGCAATTTAGTTAGATCATTTCCTTTTTATTTTGGATTTTTATTGCTTCTGCTTTGTTTTTCTTTTATAATCTTCGAATTTCCCTTCACTCTTTAATTTATCTCTCCTCCTTTTCTGTCTTTCTGCAGTAGTCAATCCGATTTTCCCAATATTTTACGTAGGTATCTAATTAAAAAACAGATATCTGACTGTTACATATTTTTATAAGTTTAAAATTCATAAATTGAATCAATATTAAATATTCAAAAGACTAATATTAAAGATATCTTCATAAAGGAAGAGAAAATGACTTTTTATATTTTTGGGACTAATTTTATTTAAGCAAGAAAAACTTTTATAGAATTTTGTGACTGGTGTTACATTAAATATTTGGCCTAATTTACAAAAATTGTTTTTGAGATAAATATTATAGTTAAAGGTTTCTGCATTGGTCTAATCTTTTCATACATAAACTAAATTTCAATAAAAAAAATAAGACTTAGTCATATTTGCTGATTTCTTTTATGAAACAAGATGAACTTCCTACACCTCTTTAAGACAAGAACTCATGTAAAACCAGTAATGTTGCTAAACATTGTGTATAAAACTTTTAAAAAGGTGTTGTTAACTTTTTTAGCATCATTTTATAGAAATTAACATATTTTTACTTCATAGGGGACTAAAGCATTATTTTTTTATAACAATTTTTTTTTGCCATTGGTGTCCCTAGTTTCATGGAACACCCAACTGTAATAACTAAGATACTACATTAAATTCAGAGCTATTTATTTATTGAATAAATTAATATGAAAATAATAATGATATAAAGATCTCTTTACAAAACTGTGGTAGATAATTTTATAATCTAAACATTTTTTTTAATTCGGTAAATGTTCACTATTCCTCTATGTTACTTTCATGAAAATGTAAATTTCGACGCAAAATTTTTGTATTTTAGATTAATTCGTCTAGGGTGTTTATTAACAAAGAGCACGGTTGGATAAGGAACACTGATCAGTGGGATAAAATTACAGGCATTGATCATCTTTAACTATAGTTTTTAGGAAATTATGTCCTAACTTTATTCATAATCGTTCAGATAATCACCAATATTTATTGCGGGGAGAAAAATTTTGTTCTCATGGTTTGATTGCCTTTGACTGTTCTCTGTCAATTTACAGATAATTAATCGGTACGTTTAGCAAAACGATTTTTTTTTTCTGTTTACATAAGTGCATATAGTACAGTTCGTAAAGAAACAGCGTTGATAGTTTTTTTTTATTGTGATTAACATGATTAATTTGCGCCAAAGTCATATTAAGCGTTAAGTTAAAAACCCAATATCACAACAGGACTCAAGACAGGCTCCGGCTAAATATCGTTTGTTTGGCCTGCCTACTTTGCGGGGTGTGTGTTAAGATACTGGAGGAAATTCATGTTTACACTGCATATAGTTTTGATAATTCAAAACGTCGGCATTGAAGTCAGTCTTGGGCTGATTAAAACGAAGACTATTATAATGAAAACCCAGCTTGGCGGTTTTCATAAATAAAGTATGATCCCAGAACATTACAGTGAATAAATAAATAAATAATTGTATGGGATCTTCAATAACAAATTCCAGTTTCAAAAATTTACATTCTTCTCTCTCTCTCTACTTTTATTTTTTATTTTCTGTAAGCTTTTCCTATTATGTTTAGAATAATAAAAATGGCAACATAAAATATTAGCTCATAGATCTTTGCAGACATTGTTTACAACTTGCTGTCTTGTCCCGTGCATTGAAAACGCTTATACATACAAATGCAATCTGCACATTTTAGGCGTTGTCAAAAATTTGTCTGGAAACCCTTTTCAAGAATGAAAGGTTTCGGTTCCACTTACCCCATGTTGCGAAGTGTTTTCCTCCTTGACAGAAATGGAAAGATAATTAAGTCTATAAAAGCCGAGATATTCGCGCTGACTGGCTAAATAAAGAAGTAATTTATTTAAAAGAAAAGTAAAATCCTCCTGCATAGAAAATGCAATTGCTGAGATTTACTGGGCAATATCCCTCTGTTAAGATCGAAATTTAGGGCGTGAGTGGAAAAATTCAGCTGTTTAGTGTCTTCAGGTAGTGCTTAGAAGATACTGTATTAGGTAAGCTCTTGGGACAACTCGATGGTAAACAGATGGTAAGCAGTACCCATCTAAACTCTGTTCACGCCTATAATGTTTTGAATCAGAAAAAGAGGTCTTTAGCTATGATGTCATTAATGTTTGCAGGCTACCATTACGGTAATGATACATCTTTTGGTAGCAATAACACATATATAAATAAATATAATAAATCTTCCTGCCGACTTCAAATTAACTAATTGAAAGTTTCGCAAAATCTCATGTTTTTTTTTTTTTCTTTTCCTTTCTGCTATTAGATCTCAGAGAGCAGTTAAATGTTAGAAAAAAATTAATTTATACAGAAAGAAGCAGTTAAATGTTAGAAAAAAAAATTAATTTGTACAGAAAGAAGCAGTACATAATTTCAGTGCCTAAAACTAAAATTATGTAGTGTTAAGTGGTTTCATATTGGTTATATGTGATTTCGAACCAAAATATCATCCAGATTTATCCTTGCATATATTCAGTGAATAATTGACCGATAAATCCAGGCTTAACTCATTCCAAAAAGTTAACATGTGTTTATGATTTCCTCTTATCTACTTATCTTCTCGTCCTATATCACGTGCTCCAATTTCCTATAAAAACATATGTAATTGCTGGGGAACTTACGTATAAGAGATTTACGTATAGTTACGTATAACATTATTGATGTTCATGATTTTTAACGGTGACTGAATTGAATGCACTAACTGCTATAATTTCAGTTCTATATTACGTTATTTTTCTATCACAAATTGTTTTGATGTTCCTTCAACGCTCCCATATGTGCCTGGAAGTGAAGCAGTTGAAAAAAAATTTCATTTTTCATATTTTTGGTTCCGGTAGAACCAAAATGACGACTGAAGTCGCACGATTTTCATGTGATTAATTTTTTCATGGCGCCACAAATTTTTTTTTAATGTACCCCTCATTGTCACTGACTGAATAAGTATGTATATAGCACAGGTACGAATGAACTCTTGTTTGCAAGACTTGCATAACCATGAAGAATTCATCCGCGTTGAAAGAAATTTTGTGTACAAACGGATTGTGTTAAATGAATCAAAAATAAACGATTAACATTACAAAACAAAAACACACAGTATCATTGCCGAAAATCAGTATTTGGTAAAGCCATCACATTCTGACATACACGTCTTAAAGGTATTTATTGTTCAATTTCGTTTACAGTATTATCAGGTACTTTGATGCTTGCTGATGTTTTGCTTGCTTGTAGACATTATCTGTTAATCCAAATGCATTTGTAAGAGAAAAAGACAAAATTTTTTGTGCTGGCCGCTCCATACCTGACTGTTCTTTATACTCAGTGTAGTGTTGACTAAATTTCTGGACTCATGTCAATGAAAATCGTATTTCTTTCTTTTAAAAATCTTATCCTATTATATCTCGTTGACTTTATTTGTCACTAAATTTATTTAGGTTAGGGTTGCTACACATTTTGGATGTCATCCTAAAAGCCGATGTTGAACAGCAAATGGCTAAAATGTGGTTTAGCCCAATGCATGGAGAGATTTTTTATGTGGATGATGAATGCTCCAAGTATTGTAAATTCGATATTTTAAAGCTGTGAAAAAATCCAAAAGATCTCGCATTTTTTGTGTATCCATTATTGTTACTTTGTAATCTAGCTAACTGCGTGACATAGGCTTGCTCCATTGGACGTCATTGAACTGTTCATTTGGATTTTTGCGCATGCGTTATTGTGATTGCACTAATGTTTACATCTATCTGTTGCCATTCGCAGCGTGGAAATGTCGTCGATAATGGTACCACATACGTTAGCGTATTGTAAGTAGATACCCTTCGCCAAGCTCGGCGGAGTTTTCCTACCAGAGATTGGAAATATACTAAAGAGCACATCGCCGTTCGAAACCCGTTAGTTATGTGAGGCAAGTATATGAATCGTGTGACTTGTTGCACAGAAATGCGAGGCCTGGGTCGTGCTTTATTGCCACATTTGGCGAGTGCTAAATGTATAAACTACAAGCGAAATTAAGTGTCAGCATACGCATTACAAACCTTTTTGGCGTAAAAAAAAATATCGCCAAGGTTTAGTGGATGCGGATATATTGAAAAATCTTTCAGTAATAAAAAGTATATTTTAAAAATAATTTGTAAAATGTTATTCCAGAACCTTACAGAAATCATAAAATGCATCCATATGCACAGCAGGTATGCACCATTTTTAAAAAAAATAGAACGATGAAAAAGGAAATTAGCTCTCCGGCCACAAATGATAGAAAACTAAGTAAAGTTGGATGCGCAAGAATTAAGCGCGTGAGATCTCGCGACAAGTCAACTAATAGCACTAGTGCTTCAAGTTAGGGTTATCAAAGCCCTCTCTGTCCCTGATATCTGCTCCATGTTTCCTACTTTGCATTTTCTTTCCTGTTTTACTCCCCCGATAATTCGTTTTTTTTTTTTTTAAATGCTACATCGATGTTATGATACTCGATTTACATCTGTGATTTTTGAGGTAGCGAAACATCATCCAGTCCTAGTATACACACACACTTTTCCCCGAACCAATCAACCATCAACATTTTTTTTTTTTCGACTAGATTTTCAGGTAACATGTTTTCCCTGTGGTTATATAGGAAAACATTACAGATATGCCCGCTTTTCAGCTGCATTCATCCAGTATCTATAAGTGCATGCATGCGTAGTGCGTAGGTTTCTCTTCCCCACCTAGTTTATTTCAGTGAACAATACAAAATGTCAAGATATGTAAAAAGTAAACGAGGTAAAAAAAAATCTGTACGGATGAGATAAAAGACTCTTCTGAAATAAAATTGAGGAAACGCCTAATCCAGCAGATGGATGTGCTTTATGAATAGAAAAGAACCAGTTTAAGAAAAAAAAATTCTGGTATAGAATAAGCAAACGGACACACCGAAAAAAAAAAGAGAAAGGCCGAGTTTTACATAATGGAATGCTAAATAATTAAGGCGCGCGTGTGGATATGAGTTTTAATTTTAGAACTCATTAAAATTTCACCATTTCTTCGCGCATCAATTGTTGTTCTAAAAAGTTTTCAATTTAACTTCATCCTAGCAAATACGTTTAATAGAAGGAGATAGAGCCTCCACCATGGCCGAGTAGATAAGACGCTGAACATGGTAGAAGGCTGAAGATCCTGCGTTCGGGCCTTACCACACAGATGTCGATCCGGCGGTCTGGAGTTTGCGTCAGTTTTCTCCAGATGTAATGTGAATGTGTTGAAATTCATAAATCCACGAGAATTGTTTTGTTTGCTGTGGAAAATGGCTACATACGCTACATACTATATTTTTAATGGAGAGCATTCTTTTGGGAACTTAAATATTTCAATTTTGTTTTGTTTGCAATGGAGGAATGTCTCCGATAGTCACTTTTAACAATTCCTGTTCTTGTTAGTATGGTACAAAATTTTTGGGTATCTCCGTACAAAAAAAAAAAAAAAAAAAAAAAAAAAAATGGAACATTTTCAGATTTTCAATACGCACTAAAGTGCTATATATTAAAAGCGTATCATAATCCGTGCGTCTTCCCTATTTACTTTCTTTGTTCCGTTAAGTTGGAAAGCGCATCATTATTCATGAGTGAGCAGTATTTTTCTCCCGTGTTCATAAAGTACATCTTTAGAATCGAAATCTATTTTGAAATCGGGTGCTAAAACTGCTTTACAATATTCGCGAAACATATTGCAATCGTACTACACCGCTTTAAATACTATTTCGAATGTGCATGATAATCCATGATTGTGCCGTGTTTGTTTTTCTCGGGTTGATTTCTACTTTGACGCCCTGACTCTCGCCAAGGGGGCAATCATCAAACATATGCAGTTACCACGACGATTTTTTTGTATTCATGTAGCAACCGTAATTTAGCATTAAAATGGCGATTTGAAACAACATGTAGCATACCATTACTTATTTTTTTTTTTGGGGGGGGGTTACCAATTAAAGTAGTTTTAATAATTACGTGTCTTCAAATTCCTTAACCGGTGCATTTATTGCTAATTTATTCACTTTAGTTATTCATCTAGTTCATTTGGGAGCGTTGAAACAATGCATAACTCCACAGAGACCCATGACTGCAAAGCTCGCCGAAGTGCGGCGATTTTTTAGGTTGGCGACAGTGGAGGCGTTAAAATAGGAATTAACTCTTTCTTCTTAAAGAAAAAAAAAAACATCTTTGGAATCGAAATCTATCTTAAAATCGCCTACCGAAACTGTTTTACAATCTTCGCCAAAAATATTCCAACTATGCTTCACCATTTTAAATATTGTTTGGAATGGGCACCATAATCTACGAGTGTGCCGTATTTGTCTTTCTTGATCCATAAAACACACATTTGGAATTGAAATCTGTATTAAAATTGCCAACTAAAACTATTTTACAATCTTCGCCAGGCCTATTCTAACTATACTTTTCTAGTTTTTAGCCAAATTCGGAAGATATCGCCAATCTTGGTTCGGTTTTGAAGTCATTTTTTGGCAATAAACTCGGCGATCAGTTATCAAAAATTGCAAAAATTGTGCAACTTTCAAGATTTTAATCTTCGTCCCCCCAACCTCCGCGTTATCTGGCAAACACATTTGAAAAGATCTTCACCATGACAGTTCATGACTACAAAACCTGTCTCCATATCATGTTGGCAAAGTCACGTAGACGGAAATATCTGGGACTGAACGAAATAGCACCCAGTGCTTAAAAAAAAATAAATAAATAAATAAATTAATTAATTAAAAAAACCTATATTTTCAGAAGGAAGGATGATATAGTAACATATAGTAATAGCGTATGTACAGCTGCTGAAAAAAAAAAAAATCTGGAGTGACTCCACTCGACTTTCCGAACACTTACGATTAAGATCATTACCAAGCACTTAAATAAATTTTAATCGATGAATAATTCAAACATATACCAAATTGAAACTCAATCGAATGCACCGTTTAAACGCTTGCGCACTTTCAAGAATTTCTCCCCATATGCCATTATGCCATAACATAGAAGAAAGTTTTGTCGTAGCCCTGTAGGAGAACTATAAGTCCTATACACACCAAAATCAATACCGGTCTTAGGATGGTGGTTTATAACATGTATACCGAATTTGAGCTCAATCGAATGTATCGTTTAAACGCTAGCGCACTTTCAAGAAATTCCCCCCATAGGCCATAATGTAAAAGAAATCTTTGTCGTAGCCCTGTAGAAAAACTATAAGTCCTATACACACCAAAATCAATACCGGTCTTGAAACGGTGGTTTATAACATGTATACCCAATTTGAGCTCAATCGAATCTACCGTTTAAACGCTAGCGCACTTTCAAGAAATTCCCCCCATAGGCCATAATGTAAAAGAAATCTTTGTCGTAGCCCTGTAGAAAAACTATAAGTCTTATACACACCAAAATCAATACCGGTCTTGCAACGGTGGTTTATGACATATATACCCAATTTGAGCTCAATCGAATGCTCCGTTCAGGAGCTATCGTGTTCACTCACATACACACAAACACACATACACACACACACATACACACATACATACATACATCTCGTAAAAATAGCATAAATGGATTCAGAAGCCCTCAAAACGTGTAAAAACACCAAAATCTCGAAGTCGAATTTTTTCATGATTACAATACTTTCCTTACATGGTACATGTTCGGAAAGTAAAAAAGGCCCACTTGCTCTTTATTTAGCCATTATTCGTCAAAATGCAAAGTTATATAAACCATTCGTTTGCAAATAACGTATACTTTAATTTTCTAGTAATTTAATTTACATAAGGGGCCGTCTTCATATTTAATTCTGCATCAACATCGTTTTTTTCAATGGCAACATACTACTTTGACTTTATTAAACGAAAGCAAACCTTAAATTACCCTAAATATAAATTTTCACCAACTTTCTACGATAACTTCCGGAGATATTGCGATTTACTTTTTGCGCAATTTTAAGGGACTTTCTGCAAATTGAGAAACTCTATTTGTAGGTTCCGAACTTTTCGCCTTTCATTAATTTCGCTCGCGAGAGTTAAAAGAAATAAATATTATTTTCACGGAAGATACTGTTTCTAGTCTTTTGTATCTAGTCTTTGTATTAAGTTTTTTGTATTAAGAATATCAGGTGTAGAATTTAGAATATTTTGTCAGTGGTTTAAATGACCCGTGAGTCCATAACTTCCTTGGTTCGTACACATGATTTAAAGGAAAAATGCAAAACGACTACTCAAGATTTTGAAAATCTTCCTAATTTTGAAATTGTTACTATTGAGTATTTCTCTTGAAGGTTCCCTTAGACAGGTGAAATGTTGCCATGAGTGAGAGGCTGTTCTCTGCTCTTCTGACAACAATCGTGAATGTTACTGAGCTACGGTCGAACTTGAAGAATGGTTTCATGATTGAAAATTTATTTGTTTGAATTTCACGTAAAAAACGCAATTACATTTTTGCCGACCTAATATTATCACTGCGTTTGTTATTTCCCATTTTTCATTTAATATTATCGTCTGCAATGTGCAATATTCCTATAAGACTTTTGGCGGTATTTTAATTTATAGTCAGATGAAAATTTAGACAGAAAAACATTATTTTGAAGGTTTGATAAAGTATGGGGGAAGTCCAAAGACCTGATGTTTCCAATATTATAAAAGGTCAAATTCATGCCTGGAATGTTGAGGATGTTAGTTTTTCAGAAATAAGTCGTTGTGTTGGAAGACATACATTTACTGCATCTAATTCTATACATGGAAAACATTTTATTTGGTGGAATATGGCAGCGGACGCAACAATAGACGCTTTATAGAATCACCATCAAAATGTTAAAATCTCTAATTTATTTGCTTCAAAATTTGATATTTTTTTAATACCGCTATCTTTTACTGTTTTTGCACAAAATAAATCTAATTTACGTTTATTTTAGGCAATTTTCAAAAAATTGTCACTTAATAAATTTATATATGGTCCCTTAACTCAGGAAAATAACACATTTTATGTAATATAAATTAAACTACTGAACGTAAAAATTTGAAATTTTGCACAGCCATGTAAAATCACTTTTTGCATCTATTTCCATCAAAATTTGGCTAGGTTGCTATTCATAATTATTTTGAATATTAATTTAATAATTCATAATTCACATTAATATTTTATTAAAACTTATAATAGTAAATTATGTTTGGGTCGTTTAGTTCTAATAGTACGAATAAAAATCAGCTTCTTATTATCAATATTATATGAGATATGAATTAAAATATGAAAAAAATATTTTAACATAGGGGGAGGGGGATTTTGGGTGCTCATAACTCACTCATTTTCAGTTCAAATTTATTGAAAATTGGTATCCAGGATTAAAATGATCTAAAATTTTGAGATATGAAGTGAAATCTAGGGGTTTCTATTGAAAGAAAAAAAAGTTGATGCGAATTTTAATATGGAGAAGGTCCCTTGTGCAATTTTTATGTATAGCAAATTAAAGTGTACGTCAATCGTAAACGATTGGTATATGTAACTATACTGTACGACGAACGACGGCAGAATAAAGTTCAAGTGGGCCTTTTTTTCCGCAGCTGTACATTTCTTGGCAATCGATTCATATTTACAGGAATCAAAGCAAGGTCAGAGAGACAAACAAACCGAAGTTATAAACATTTTTCAACTTTGTCGACAGTGCTAAAAAGTTGGGTAAGGATGCCTTGATGAATTGAACAATTGTTATTGTTTCTTCTCAAAATAATTCGGTTAAAAGAAGTCAATTTTCACTCTGCTGAGCACTGAAAAGATGTTACAGACCTCCGAATATTGGATGTTTGTTTCCCTTTTTCAGAGTTTAAATCTAGTCACTCTTGTGTAAGAGTTTTGCGATTTCGCACGTGCTGTTGCCAGTTTCCTAACAGCTACAAAAATGTTTGGTGTTGTTAGGACTTCATTCACTACCATTTAATCGGCTTTAAACCTTGAAGGATTAATTTTTTTTCCCTGCTTATAAAATTAATATATGTGATGATGTTAGTGATTAGCATTTGGAGAAAAATAATAAGGAAATATTTTACTTGAAATTCACTTTTTTATTTCAGTTCTGATTGCAGTACACTGAACATTAACTATATTTTTGGCATTTATTTTGAAGTTTTAATATTCAAATTATTTCTCAGTATGACGAACTCCAATATACAATCATTTTTTTCCTGGTCAAAACTTTTTGATAATTTTTTTTTTTTTTTTGGTACTTTCCTAAAATAAACAAAATGCCTTACGAAGATTACGGTTTAAATTTAATTAGTTTTGATCATAAATTCGATTGAAAAAAAAATTGACTTCGATATTTTGGTATATTTACACGTTTTGAGGTCTTCTGAATTCATTTATGCTATTTTTACGAGATGTATGTATGTGTGTGTGTGTGTCTGCGTGTGTGTGTGCGTGTGTGTGTGTGTGTATGAGTGTGTGTATGTGAGTGAACACGATAGCTCCTAAATGAGGCATTCGATTGAGCTCAAATTGGGTATATATGTTATAAACCCCCATCGTAAGACCGGTATTGAGTTTGGTGTGTATAGGACTTATAGTTTTTCTACAGGGCTACGAGAAATATTTTCTTTACATTATGAAATTCTTGAAAGTGCGCTAGCGATTAAACGGTACATTCGATTGAGCTCAAATTGAAAAAACTAATAATTTTTGCTGAATTATTTATCGATTAAAATTTATTTAAATGCTTGGTAATGATCGTAATCGTAAGTGTTCGGAAATGCGAGTGGAGTCACTCCAGATATTTTATCATACCTTTCCTGAAAGGAAAAATTCATTATCTATCAAATTCTTTTTTTAAAGTGTAACAAATATGAATCCATTTTCTAGGAACAACTGATTTGTCTCTAAAACCTTGTAAAATATGTATTTGTTTGAATTTAACGCAAAAAAAAACTACATTACTTTTCAGTACACAGTACACGTAGTAAATGCATCAAAAAGAACAGCGTAGAAATATTTTACCGAGAAAATTATCTGTCGTACAATAAGCATAGCCACATAAGTTAGTCGCCCTCGCAAGTACATGGAGTTCTCTGCATAAAATTTGTTCGAAATTGGCCACCTGCATATCTAATACGTGACTCAACTTTTACACCTGATCACACCTCACAAGAAAGCCACCTGTACGAGTCATCGCAGCAGTTGTCCGCTCTTACAGAATAATTCACACTTCTTCCACGCGGGTGCGTTTCTTGATAACAGTGATACATCATATCAAAATGTTGATAAATTACAATACTGGGCATACATATAGATATATATCCTTCCGAAAAATATATCGAGAAACACATTTTCTCCAGGCTCTATTTTTCGTCTGCGTTTGACACGTGCAAAAACTCCACAAAAGAAATGATTATCAAGAACCATTTTTATCTACGCTTTGGATCATGACTACATATCACACCAACATGCCCACAAAATGACACAAAAAATAAAAATCTTTCCAGTGAATAAAAGGAAACCCCAGATCCCCACTTAAGGAAGGAAAAAAGAAATGAATAAATAAAAGAGCATAAATAAATTCTGAAGAATGGCAACAGAGATTTGAATTTCGTTCTCTCTCTCTCTCCCCCCCCCCCCACCGGTGGTGGATTTTTCGCATTGTATTTACCCAAAACCGAAATATCTGCTGCAGACATCTGCTTTCTGCAAACGTTCCGTAACATTCTCTCCTGTCGACCTTTTTGCTTCTCCTTTTTTCAGCAAAGAAATGGAACCGCATTCCAGCAGGTATTGGGTGGGATGTCACGTGACACCGGGAGGGATGCTGGAAAGTTTTTCTTTCTGAGCCGAAGCTCGCAGACTGCCTGTCGCCGGCAGGTGAGGGGAACGGGGGGGGAAGAGAGGAAGGGGGGAGTGGTGGTAGAGCGCGCGTGGCCTTGCCTGGGCGTTCAGGGGCGGTATATGGTTAAAGGAACGATATTCTTAGATGTATGGAAGAAGCTTATTGTTCTCGTGCAAACTAGGTTTTTACAAACGATTTTTATAACCCTTTGAGGCGCAATCCTTTCCCAACGCTGAAAAAAGGGCAGCCGTTGCCATCGCTCGACTTATCTACCAGCAAGATGGTGGACGATCGAAACGTTTATCGCGTGCCACAGATCTAGAGACCCTTTTTTGACGACAGCTGGCTGTGCCGCACAGCCAGCTGTCATCACAGCTGTGTTACAGCCAGCTGCGTCAAAAAGGGGTCTCTAGATCTGTGGCACGCAATGAACGTTTCGATCGCCCGCCATCTTGCTGGTAGTTACGTCAAACGATGGCAACGGCTGCCCTTTTTTCAGCATTGGGCAATCTATCCGGCTCTGTTCTCGCATTCTTCCATTTTTCAGCAGATGCCAGTGCTGTTAAAAATAATCGTGACCATTTTTTTTACGGGAAATGACGTGCTCAAAAGAAAAGATTCCCTTGGATCCCCTACTTTTATAGTAATCCAATCTATTCTTCGTGACTGGCAACAGTCAAAACGTCAGAATTTGGTGTTCCCAGAGTGGGTTCCCAGTTCCCAGTGCTGGAGGGGGTGGCAGTGGGGGGGCAGAGGGGGGGGCAGTGCTGGACTGTTCCCAGTTCCCTTTAACGCGCAGTGAAACACTGCGCGTTAAAGGGTTAACGATTTGAACAAGGCCGGTGGTTAAGGCGTTGGACTGGTAACCAGAGAGTTATCGGGCTCGATTACGCGCCACTGAAGACTTCCGCACACATCAGAGGTGGCCGAGCTTTTGCATATCTTGCGCCAATATTTTCTCTCAGAAGACTTCAGATGCGCCAAACAACTCAAGCACCCTTTTTAGTTCCTTACATTCAGGGGTACAATTGGAAAATACAAATTCTGATAGGCTTTTATCCAGGAAAGGAAAAGTCATAACGTATGAATATATAAGATTTAAATCGTTTGTCTAAAGAAAATGATTCTCGAAATAATTTTTGGATATTTGGTAAAGGATCAGAAATGGCTCTATTTATAATAATCTGATTTGGAGTGTACAAATACTTCCTTTTGATGTAGCATCATATATAATAAATAAAATATTTCTGGCCACAACATTATTTCACAAGTCTTCAATCTGCTTCAAAACAAAAATAGGCGCAAGGATGCAATGTGCCACTTGAAATCATCCAACAAACCAAGTTTGTCGCATCTACCACGATTTGGCCACCCCTGGTGTACGTGCACGTTAAATTTGAGGCTTGGAGAAAGTCTCTTTGGCGGTCGCCGGCAGTTTCTAAGAGGTGCCAATATTCAAAAGTCCTCTATTATTCTGGTGAGGACACAAAATATTGAGGGAAAATACCAGAAATTACGCATACCGTTCTAAACAACATTTATGGTGACGTGAGCTGTCTCCTGCTGTCAAACAAGCAAAGAAAAGCTTGGAAGAAGGAAGATTTCTGGGTTCCACGGTGCATCGTAGCTTAAGGTTGATTTTTTTTTTCCTTGAACAAATAAAAACCGAAATTTTCTGTAAGACATTAAACGTAACTCAAAACATACAGAATGATGTAAGTTAGGTATCAAAGTATTTTTGGAGAATGGAAAGATTTCTCTGAATATTACCCTCGAGATAAAAAATGCTAACGATAACTTCACTACATATGAAACAAATAGAACATTGACTTATTGTCACTTTGAAAAAGGGGGGATACGTTAGACTTAAAACTTTATATTACCTCATGCTTCAAATTGTACTGCGCAAAGAAAGAAAGAAAGAAAAACTTTGTACAATTTGTAAAAATGTTTACTTCAAAATTTATTTCCTAGTCCGAGTGAAATTTCTATCAAAGCCTGTAAAACTTTCTTCACAGCATGGAGAGTGTACTTGCGTAAAGCAAATATTAAAGACCTTTTGTGTGCGAACAATTTTGTATGTTCGAACAATTAAAAATGGTGTAAAAGCAGAAAAAAATGAATATTTTACGCACAAACAAATGCCAATGAGCCAATAAGACATCAGAGCGAGCTTTTATATGAGGTTAATTCATTTTAATCTATTCATTTTTAATCACTGCCGGTAGAACCTATCTCAGTAGTTTCTTTTCTTTAGCCCTGTAAAATTGTTATAAATTTACGTGCACTGTTCAAGCTTAATTTTAAAAGTACCTCTCGCACAGTCACGGCTGTAGTCAAGGGCTGAGCTGAAGAAGCCTGACTCCCCCCCCCCCCCCCCCCACGCACACACGCAGATGTGGATTGTCATTTCGATTACTGTGATTGCTATCATTTAAAAAAAAAAAAAATTATAAGAATCAAACCTTTTCGTGAGAAATTCTATCCTGTTCACCTTTTGAATTCTGTGCGAAATTTGTTTTGGCTACGTGCCTGAACAGGATTAATTTACTTTATAGTAAGGTAAGGTGTCGGTAAAATGGGCATGTGTGAAAACAGGCTTTTTATTCATTGGCTGCTTTCTGTTGCGGATAATGTTAAACATGCAACTTATTTTGTGTTACTTTGAAAAGGTTTTATATAATTAATAGCTGAAGTACCCGTCACTGGCGTGTTAGTCATAATGCAAATTTTCAAAAGGCTTGAATCTTCGTCAGCATATATAAAGAATGGAAATAGTGTATTAGCAATAGTATAGAAATAAAAATTATATCTTCTGTGTATCGTTAAAAGATTACAGGTTTGAGTGTGACAAAGTTATCAGTAAATTTAACTATTATAGAGAACTTCTTTCTATTTTAAAAAATTAAATTTTATTCTTGGTTGATTGAGTTTTTCAAATCAAGAGGTCATTCCTAACCTGTAACTAAATTTTGTTTGATTCACTGTGGATATTTTCCTCCATATTCCTCCAAAACATTTTGCAATTTTCATCAAATCTATAAAAGCAAATAAATATTTTAAAAACTTATTTAAATTTTTCAAAAAAATTCTGATTTTTGTTGTTTCAGCAGTTGCTGATCATCTTGCTGAACTTCAATGTATTCTCTTAATCCATTTTTAAGGAGTTACCTCAAGTAAGTAATATCTTTAACCTACAAAAATTATTCTAGCTAATCGAAAGTACCTTTTGATAAATATAACGTATTAAAAAATTGTCAAGCAGCATTGTGCATGGTGTTTCGTTTTTAGCATCAGAGAAAATTCCGAATTTTTTCTTGAGAAAAAAGTTTTTAAAAGTGGTAAATTTTTATGAGAGAGTAGATACTATGACATCTTTTCTGTTCTTGATGCACTAAAGATGTCATCATATAATTACCTAGGATGGCAGTAACTCAAAGCTATTGTCTTCTCGTACAAAATTCGCATGTAGGTCAGATCAAATAGTGTAGTTAACCTCACCAACTTAGATTTTCCTAAATTTTACATGGATGATCTATAGGCTAAGATAACCACAAATCTCGGTTTTGAAGGTTCTGTGATAATTAATTACCGAAAAATTAACTATGCAATTTTTTTATGTTTTCTGCAAGATGCGCCATTTTTTTTCTCTGAATTTCTTAAATAACTCCTTATCTGTTAAACTTACTGAAGTGAAAATTTGTTTCAATGGGTAACTTCTTAAGCTGATTCTAAAAATGTTATCGAAATTTGCATATCTTCTACAATTTATGCATGAGCATTGCATTTGCTAAAAAACATCATGAATTTTTTTCGGCATGTTTGATCAGAAACACATTTTAAAAATTTTGATATACTTTTAAGATGGTATACACCACTAGATCCCCAAAAATTTGCATCTAGCTTTCTGCTCCGGAGCTGAGCAAAAAAAATTATTAATTTTTCATGTGTCTTTCTGTACAGCTGCGGAAAAAAGAAGTCCCACTTGCTCTTTATTTCGCCGTCCTTTGTCGTACAGTAAAGTTATATATAGTATTCGTTTGCAAATAACGCGTACTTTCATTTACTATTAATTTAATTTGCATCAGGGGCCGTCTTCATATTAAATTCTGCACTCACATTAAATTCATTCTTAAAATTTGATATTTTTAATACTGGTATCTTTTACTGTGCTTTTGCACCAAATAAATCTAATTTCCGTTTATTTTATGCAATTTTCAAACAATTTTCACTTAATAAATTTTTATATGGACCCTTAACTCATGAAAATAACAAATTTTATTTAATATAAATTAAACTACTGAACGTAAAAATTTGAAATTTTGCACAGCCATGTAATATTAATTTCTGCATCTATTTCCATGGAAATTTGGTTAGGTCGCTATTCATAACTTTTTTGAATATTAATTTAATAATCCATAATTCATATTAATAATTTATTAAAAATCACAATAATATTAAATTATGTTTGGGTCGTTTAGTTCTAATAGTACGAATAAAAATCAGCTACTTACAACCAATATTATATGAGATATGAATTGAAGTATGAAAAAATATTTTAACATAGGGGGAGGGGGATTTTGGGTGCTCATAACTCACTCATTTTCTCTCCAAATGTATTGAAAATTGGTGTCCGGGGTTAAAATGAGCTAAATTTTTGAAATATGAAGTGAAATCTAGGGGTTGCTATTGGAAAAAAAAAAGTTGGTGCGAATTTTAATATGTAGATGGCCCCTTATGCAATTTTTATGCATAGCAAATTAAAGTGTACGTCAATCGTAAACGATTGGTATCTGTAACTTTGCTGTGCGACGAACGACTGCCGAAAAAAGTACAAGTGGGACTTTTTTTTTCCGCAGCTGTACATTTCGTCTAGTAATAAGTTTTAAAGAGCGTGTCAAAGAAATGAATATGCAATTTAAAACTTACAACAATACCATCATTCGTCAAAGTGATCTGCATTATTTTCCAGCGCCTTCCGCCTACGATCAGATAGTGCAGGGATTCCAGTAGCGTAGAAGGATTCATCTTTTGATGCGATGAAGTCATCAATAGATTTTCGTACTTCGTACACTGTGGGGAAGTGTACAGAAGACAAAGTATTGTCCACTGACCAAAATAGATGATAGTTTAAAGGGGCTATGTCAGGGCTATACTCCGGGTGATCCAAAACATCCCAGCCAAACTTTACTAACGTGTCCTTAACAGGCTTTGCAACATGAGGCCTTGCATTGTAGGGAGGGATATGAAGGGTCTACTGTACTACAAACTATTGGAGCCCTGTGAAAGTGTAACTGATGAACGCTATGAACAACAATTGCTGTGACTAAAACAGGAAATCCATCGTAAACGTCCATTTACTGGCAAAGATTTGCAGCTCGTTAATTTACTCCATGGCAATGAAAAGCCTCATGTTGCAAAAACCGGTCAAGGACACATTAGTAAAGTTTGGCTGGGGAGTCTTAGAACATCCGGCGTATAGCCCTGACATAGCCCCTTCGGACTGCCGTCTACCTCAGTCAATGAACAATGATTTGCCTAGTGTACACATCCCCATTAGAGATGAGACGGGCTCAGCCCGAGCCCGAAAGCCCGAGCCCGAGCCCGGGCCCGACTCGGGCTCGGGCTCTGTAATTCACGATTGCGTTCGGGCTCGGGCGGGCTCGGGCTCGTGAAAAATTTCTCCTTTGTTGCACATTATCCTTGAAACAGATTTTAAAAAGTGATTCATGGGATAAATAGACGTACTTATTTTTAAAAATATCGGCACGGGGGACTAGAAGGTGTGTGAAGCTCCAAAATTTATTGTATCTTATTAATGAAGTAGTTAATTTTATTTGTCTTTAGCTGAAATTTCGGTCTCGGGCGGGCTCGGGCTCGGATTAAAAGTCTTCGGGCTCGGGCTTCAAAAAATGAGCCCGAACTCATCTCTAATCCCCATAGGGGACGAAATACGAAAATCTATTGATGACTCAAACGCATCAGAAGATGAATCCTATATGCTACTGGCATCATTTCACTACCTGACCGTTGGCGGGAGGTGATAAAAAATAATGGAGATTACTTTGACGAATAAAGGTATTATTATAAGTTCTAAATTGCTTATTCATTTCTTTGACACTCTGTTTAAAACTTATTACTAGACGAAAAATACGAAAAGTCGCACGAAAATTCAATGATTTTTTTTTTTACTCAGCTCCAGAGCAGAAAGCCAAGATGAAATTTTTTGGGATGTACTAGTTTATCATCTTAGCAATGTATAAAAAGAGAGAGCAGTTCTCCTTCTTGGCTTGAATCTATTATTGCTCTCAGAGAACTTAGGCTTCATCCACAGTAATAGTGCAAAATTTCTTCCAAGTACATGTCAACATACAGTTATTTGGAAGACATAAAAAAGAACAATAAATTATTCATAAGAAGCAAACATAAGGCCGAAAATTTAAAGCAAAAGAAAGAAAAGAAATTTTGAATAGATAACCGAAAAAATAAAAATAGTGAGTATAATTATTAAAGTCCCTTGTCACCCTCTTAATTTCGGAACGGCTGCTGCTATTTTTATAAACGTGGTATCTACGTAAATTGAATATGCGCTACCGAATAAGACCGCTCACATCGCCACCTGGTAGAAAACTTAGGCGTTTGCTTTCGTATCTCGCAAACGGTAAGAGATAGGGGGAAAAAGTAAATTACAAAGTTGTAGAGCGTTATCGATTTAGTACGATATTCCATTCCACAGCAACCTCAATAAGTTGTAATATCCGATTTCATTTGTGCCGTGATTGGTGCTGCCATTAAAGGATGGTAAAAAATGCATGAATGAAGATTTAAGAATGCATTTTTGCAATGCATGATAAGCAGCGAAACTTGACGTCATCACTGGATGTTGCTAAATCCCTATGTTCATTTTGCAAGAGCAGTGATATTTTACTGAGATCAGACTGATTTTAAATAGTTCTGTATGTTTAAATGTTCTGTTGATTTATACATGTTATACACACTGAAATGCCTGTAGTTACAAATTACTTCTAACAAAAGAAAAAAAAACAAATGTAACACACGTCTTCAGAGGTTCTCGCCAGCGGATGAATTAAAAATGACGCTCCAGTGATGAGGACCTGAATTCGAGTCGACTGAATTTGCTCAGTTTGGGCTGTATGAATTTTTGATGGTTCCCTAAGATTGCAAAAAGCAATTACAAGCCATTTTTTTTTCTTGAAAATGCTTTCACTGAATCGAATTCTAGAGAGCTGGCCTTAAGAAACAACACTAACAATAACACGTTATCATCTGGACATGCAAATTGTGCTGAGAACGTAGAAGTATAAAATTTCGTGAACATTTATGGTTAATCATCTTACAGGGGCATGATTGATTTTGGATTGGGTGCTACTGCGAGAAACAATGGAAAGAACATGGAGATTTTCAAGCAACTTCCAGACAGTTGGAAATTACGCAGCAAAAATGAAAACACGATGTTAGGATTTGGACACATAAAATGTGTTGAGAGCAAAAATACACGATGTTTTAGGTATATTTATGGCTGATTATAGTACATGTGCATAATTGATTCATTACTGGAATGTATTGAGCAAAAGCAAGATGATGTTTTGTGTGCGTATTTCCATTGTTGGCATTGATAGTATCAACATTACGTGCAAATTTCAAATTTAATGAGAACCTCCAAGCCTACCACTGATTCTGGTTTGAAAGGTCGTAAATTTTGATTCTGTTGATGTTGTTTTATGTGCTATTGTGCGCACCTGTTTTGATATATTCAAATAAGCAAGCTTGTTAAAGATAAGAATCTTAATTAGTTTGGTGAAGTCCTGCTAACCATGAGAGAGCTACTCCCTCAACGTGTCTTGTTGTGCCCGAGATTCCTCCGACAATTTTGAGACTGATCAGAAGAAAGGATTTCTGATTGATGGTAATCCGTAGAAGCTGCTAATGAACGAAGAGAAGACGTGGAAACTATGAATATAGTAAGATCTTGAAACGCGTGTACAAGATGGTCTTAACGTGATCGGTTGAATAATGAAACTCATAACCATTACGACCTCAAATCTGACTCCCGATTTTTGGGGCTGCGGGATTCTGATAAATTAGCTATGCGCACGGTGAAAAAAAAAAAATTCATTTTTCGTAATCCTACATTATTACCATATTTGCTCAGATCCCAAGTCCTACCGTATAAGCTATGGTAATACTCAGAGGTTGTTATTGAAAAAAAATGTCAACTATTTGAGGTATGTTATTCAAATACTTTGGAATGTGCAATTTCCCACTCATAAATTTACATCATTGTCTTTTAGTTCCATCAATCCTTTCACCTAAAATATTTTATACACCGCAGTAAAGCCCTTTTTAAATCACAGACGCTTCTTGGCACATGACTTCGCAAACCAAACCAATGTCCGAAAAATAAATAAAGAACTCTTACAAGTTCCGTAAACAGGCCGCAGATGGTTATCTGTCGTACTTAAGACAATTTCGTCCCCGAACCTTCCCCCCCCTCACCACCACCTCCCCATTTTCTCACATAAGCACACACGTGTGCAATCGTCCGTGGAACTTCGGCCCACACTCCACATTGGTCGTCTCTTCGCCCGTAATTAATAACGACCTTTTATATCTGCGGGCCTGAACTGAACGACGCGATCAGACGATAAAAGATTATGAAGGGGAAAAAAGGGTTTCCCACGGACCTCTCCGTCCGTTTGTTCTTGGGCTTCTAAATGCATCGGATTCTAATAACGAATTTAAGTGGCAGTTATGTTACCGGGGAAGACGGTGGTGGAGAATCATAATGAAGTCGGCTAAACGAACAGGTGTTTGCTGAGCGGTGGGAAAATTTTGAAATAGATGTCGTCTCACGAAGACAGAAGCAGAAAGAAGAAGAGGTACATATATGTCTTCGGGGATGGAACGCCGTGTCGTAATGTATGTGCATATGGGTGAAAAAGAACAAAAACCAGTCACCTCGATGGGACGAGCTGATGGGAAGATACCAGAAGCAATACACGATGGAAGAACTTCTTCTCTTGCATTAGAAATCGCAGTTTGCCAAGAGTGTTTGCGGCTAGGGGTGGACGTAAGACTTTTGCAAATTTCGTATTGTCTCGCATTTTTTTCAGAAGAGACCTTGAAATTTTGTGCAAGATCGGGCTTAGGTGTGAGAGACGAGACTTGGGTCACTTTGTCTCTTATGATCTAACGCTCATCCTCATTTTCTTCAAGGGCGGAAACTTTTACTAGCTGTCTCTCTGTAGTTCATCAACAAAACTTGTTGCTGTTGTTGAAGATTATGCCCTCTGCGGTGCGAGACCCCGGAGATAGGAAGCGATGGGCAGAAGGGGGGAGGGAGACCTTCCATTTTTATAGGGTCCCAGTGAGAGTAAATCCGACTTTACCCAGGGTCCCCTAATTTTGAACCAATTTCAAAGGAGGGACCTGTCCCTTGAAATCGGCACCCCAGAGGTATCGTTTAACAACCTGAAGGACATTGGAGCCATGACGAATTACACGTGCACCAGATCCCTTTAGCGTACATGGTCTCACGGCAGTCGAGCCGAGAGGGAGTTGACCCTCCCAAGCACTGGCCAAGCCGGATGCAGCTTCACTTGCCGCGTTCTTATGGGAATGGAATTTAGCTCCCAGACCACTGCGGGACTCAACGAAACTTTCTACTTGGAAGTTCACCTATATTTGGTTGACTATGCCTAAGGTGACCATACGTCCCGTTTTTAGGTTGATTGTCCCGTTGTCCCCAAGCACAGCTTTGGGACACCATAATGTCCCGTATTTAGGAAATGTCCCGTTTTTAGAAAGAGAGAAACCCACCGTAACGATTTCAATAAAGGTCGCTAAAAATCTAAAATCATTCATCGGCAGTGTCCGAAAAAAAAAAAAAACCTGACACCCCTCCCTTCCCTCTCGAGACGCAAAGAAAACGCCTGAAGGATGTATTGTTTTTGTGTTTGTTCTTTTTTTGTCAACTATTTCAATTTATTTCTTCTTTTTTAAAGTCGTGTTCCTCTTTTGCTTATTCCTCCCCCTCCCCCGATCTCCACTTTATTTTCTCTTTTCACTCTGGTTTTCTAAGAATTTTTTTCCTTCCGAATGACAACTTCCTTTTTTCTGTGTGTCCTTTTGTTTACATTTCTCGCTTTCCAACCTTCCCGCCTTGTGTCGGATGATGTTTTTGAAGTCGAAGAAGGGCCTACCCCTTGCACCACCCGAAACGTACGTCTTGCACTATTTTTTATAGTATATGTGTGTTTTAGCAATTTTTTTTTTCCATTTTATTTTGATATTAACATTAACACAAGCTTGTTTGCACGTTTTCTTATAACTAAAATATACCAGACCTGTAAATTCAGTCTCCCTATACTATTACCTTAAAAACAGTAGATGTCCCGTTTTGAGGAAGAAAATAAATACACTATTGCTAAAAAAGTAGTAGATGTCCCGTTTTGAAGGAAAAAATAAATGGTCACGTTAACTATGCCCCTCTCACATAGGGTTGCCAAATGGTATCCTTAAGGAGGACATGTCTTCAGTAAGTTGTTCTCCCGTCCCCCCTTGTCTACTGCATGTCCTCCTTTAGCTTATTTCCCAAAGAAATCTGACCGTGATCCTGATGATCAACACTACTATTTGAAGTTGCATGAACAGTAGACAATTTACTTCAAAGTGGCTAAAGACATTGAATGCTTCTCGGAACTACTCAAAATCTGCTAGTTTTACTGTTTATTTATGTGTGCTTATGCAATACAAATGTCGAAAGAGTTTTCTCGCTTAATAATGTGCTGCAGCAAAGAATTGAGCAGACTTGGAGTTAGTAAAATTGGTGATTTTTGCTCAATATACATTTAAAAATCTGTCGTGATTTTCAATACATTCATAATTATTGGCCAAAAAACCAAGGTCTATCTAAAATCGGTAGTTCGTTTATTTACGATTAAAATAAAAGAAATTACCAAAACAAAAGAAATGTTTAATTGTGTAAGTCTTCTTTTCTTTAAAAGAAACTCCTCCTTTGTAGGTTGGTCAGTCCTCCTTTTTTAATTTTTCATCTGGCAACCCTACTCTTACATTGACAGAAATTCAATAGCACTTTTGCTTGGATATTGCAGGATTTCGAGCATAACAACGCCAAAATCATCATCGTAAGGCGTTTTTGACTCCGGCGGTTCGACCATATATCGTTGTTGGTACTAGACATGCTTCATACTTCTGTACTTGAATATCTCGAAAATGCGTTTATAATGTCCTTCCGTCAAGTTGTTGGACATCAAGAAAAAATATTTTTACCACTAAAAAGAAAAGAAAGGGCAACGATGGCATCATCACCGCTAAATTAATCATATGCAAAGGAAGATTATGGGCTTTAACTTCTTCCTTGAACCAAAATTCAATGTTTTTTCTCTCATTAGTACAAAAGCCAAAGGTATGGATTTCACTTTTTAGTTATTGTTGTTTGTTTTCCCATAGCGGTCTTTGAATGCGCTGCTGCGTCAGAGTCATATAAAAGATGCTGAACCTGGTCTTAAAGAAGAAGCGGTTAAATCCGATACCAATCCTTGCGTACACCACTGATTCAATGGTGTACCCAGCCGTTTAACGCATCTGCAGTGACACAAATATGTAGTTTCCAAGAGAGCAAATTGCGTCCAATAAATTTCATAGCTTTCACCACGTCGTTGCAAAAGAATATCTATTGAAAATTCACTAGTAGTCTTGCATCACTGTGTAAAAGTTCATAGGAAAAAGGGTTAAAAGAGATTACCTGAAATCCTTTAAGTTGCTGATCTAATTTACTGGTTTAATCTGGGCTGTAATATTCTTTAAAAGAAGAGCCGTAATTAATTTTTGAATCATTAGATTACTAAAAAATTCATATTTGCACTCAGTGTTAAGTATTATGGGGGGGGAGTTTACAACCAAATTTCTTTGATGCACATTGACTAGACCTAAAAAGTATTACAGCCTACTCTATCGAAAATTTCAAAATTTCAGTATCTTTCTTAATTTTCGTCTCAAAAAGGTGAAACGCAACTTTTTTTTTTTTGCTATCACCACAATGCATTAGTTAAAACTTATCTTTAATCAGCAGTAGTCCCTTCCAAACGAATGTTTAAAGATTTTCTCCCTTTTTTATCTTGAGTATTCATATATTTTTAAAGTCAAAATGAAACAAATTAAGATTCACCGCATAATAAGGAATTAATTTGCCTACATCATCATCATCATCATCATCGAATCCGTGTTTGTTATAGAAACATAAAAAAGAAGACAGATTTCTTGACGAAACATCAAACAACAACAATTACTTCCATCGCTGCATTTATGCGACAGTTCCAAACACGCCTTCCCATTAGCTGCTCCTGAACATGCCGATTTTCTTACATAAATTCAGCTGAGGACAATTTCATTCCTCAACTTTCCCACCATCAGCTCATGTACGGCGAGCAGATCTTGACGATAAAGAAACACCTGTTCCTTTTCAGCTTGATTCATTATGATTCTCAGCCAAGCCTATTTTCCTTTTTGGAGCACAAAACAAACGTTCTCTTAATTCTTTTCACACAGCTTGTTTTGTTGTCTTGTACCTATCATATAAGAGGGGAGAGAGACATGTCATATATCCTAATGCCTGGGCTGCTTGTGTGCTGTTGCTTTAAAACTAGAGACGTGTTTTACAGGATTGTGCGGCCGGTCGTGTAAGTTAATTAGCGTACGTGTTTTAATGATCAACGAAATTAGCTAGGTCTCATGTCTTGATGGCGGAATTGAGTGGGTAAGACTAATCCCCAACAGAATGATTTTGCAATGAGGAATACAAGGTATTCCTAAACATTCCGTTCCGACCAAAAGCTGTAGCCCAGCGTTTCAACAATATGACAGCAGCATTTATCATAATCTGTATCTGGAAACGACATTGTGCCGTAGCAGTTCTGTTACTGTTACACCTTGTAAGTTTATCGCTTAAATAATTCATGGCCTTGTAAGTCTACCTCTTAAATAATTCCGACTGAAAAATTAAAGGTACACCAATAATCGATGAGCTGGAGCTTTGTAGTTGTCAGATAAGCAGGACTTTCCAAAATACTTCTGCAATTCAAATCACTCGCATTACTGCGAGCCGCCTGTTTTGATACATTAGAGCTGAATGCTACTTTACACTGATTTTATTGCATCTGGAGGCGTTTGTCGTTAGATAGGGGAATTATACGCACATGCTTTCTTTTGGCTCCCATATTTATCAGCTCATATTTTAACATACCAAACTAATCGCTTTAGGACATTATAAGCGAGCGCCTATGTTTAGCATGAAGTAATGTTCTCATATCGCAATTTCTTTTTACCTAGGATGGGGAAAGTCGATCCTTTAAATGTATAAATGCAAGGAAGTTGGTCAAAACAGAATCAAGAATTTCCAATCGTAAAAGTGCATTATACAGCGACTTATCGTTTATCCCACTCGCAATTATGAGTCAAAATTTTTGTCCTACCTAATATTGAAGTCAATTTTTTTTATCTTTGATGTGGTTTGTGTATTTGGGATAATCATCTCAGTTATGTACCGTAAAAACTGAAGTACATTTTGTCTTCTGGGTTTGTTGTACTGGCAGTCTTTTACCTACTAAATTTCATTGTCGATCATTGTAAACCAGGTATGGGCAATCTTTATCTTTGATAGGTTGCGGGCCAAACTATAGGACGTTAGCGAAGTCGCGGGCCGTATAATTAGGATTCATATGATATTTTGAATGGCTTATATTTGTTCTATAAGGGGTTCTGATATGTTCCGCGGGCCGGACCTAAAGTCGTGGCGGGCCACATCCAGCTAGCAAGCTGGAGGTTGCCCATATGTGATGTAAGCACTAAATTCCAAAAGTAGATTCAACTGGACTTAATATTGCGGGTACCTGAATCTAATGCCTCAGCAGTAGCAGAAAATGACATGTACTGTTTATACGATTGTACTGTCAAAAGATCTGACATTTGCCAAAAATTATTTCCATAAAGTACGGTGTTTTATAGTTCTGGATACATCAGAAATAAGATTTTTGCAAAAAATATTCATCCAACGAATGGTATCTTCCTTTGTCAGATAGCATGCCTGACACCAAGACTTATCAGGAAATTAACTCACTACTGAAGAAGAGTGCATTTCTAAATCTGTCTTTGGAGGTCCCACCATGGCACAGTGGTTATGTCCCTGAAAATGGTAGACGGCCGGAGTGTGAAGGTCCCGGGTTCGGGTCACATCGCGCGGCTGTCGATCTAACGGTCTGGAGGTTTAGTAGGTTTTCTCCAGATGTAACATGAATACACGTTAGAACCCCTTAGAAAGCCCTCTTATCAGGGCACACCCCATCCTTGGCAGATCACCCTAGCGTAGCGTTGCCATAATCAAACAAACAAACTGTCTTTGGAGACATCTCTTAACACTATTTCCTGTGGGGGAGACTGGGGATAGTTTTGAGTTATTTATTTTTATTAATTTTTGTTTATGTTTTGTGTAAGTTTTTAAAATTGAACTATTCTTTTAACGCAGTTTTTTGTCTACTATAAATAATACCCAGCAGTTCTGTGTGTGTAATGTAGTTTATGTTTAACAGAAACCTGAATTAAAAGAAAAATTGTGTGCCCATTTACCCAGTTGTGGAGCAAATTGCCTACACCCACAGAGTAAGTTGTCGCGTGCTTCCTAAAGTTAAGTGAAACTCAAATAACACACGGATTTAAAGGAAATCAATTGTATTTTTGACAGCAAGTTTAAACGAAGAAAATAACATATTCCGCTCAATTATACGGGTATAAGAAATGGATAAAACATTAAGATCGAGTGGCTTTTGATTTACTCGATGTCATCATCTGAGTTTTGGTTACCTCTTATATAAAATCGAGTATTATCCGTTTATGTAGGTATCATGTTCCCAAAGTTTTCTATCCACTTTTTTTCTGTTTTTAAAGCCACCAACAAACAGCAGACATCATTATTATTCGAATGATATGTGCTGAGAGCTTGAATGTATTTTTTGTAAATCGATTATCGCGAATGCATTTAATAATCGATTAATTTGATTAGGTTCATTCATTTGTGACCATCACTATCTGTTATTTGTTTGTGTAAACGTTGAAATGTTTATTTTAATGTGATTTTTTAACAATTGGTGTCTGGTTAGTAGTGGAAGTTGTTTTTTAAAGTCAAAATTTGTGTCATTCGCAATGTGGAGGAATAGAAAAAGGGGAGGGGGGGGACGAATTTTCCTAAACTTTACTTAAACTAATACGTATTTTAGCCAGTTAAAAATACAAATTTTACAAACAACCTCCCTCCTAGATTTTAAAGTGAAAATCCTACTATATTACTCCGATCCCTGGCTCCCTGATTCTCTAACAATTATGGGTAACCACTCCATGATAAAACTTTTACCACCATTGCTTCAAAACGATTAAAAAGTTAAGCACAAAAATCCCAATATAATCTACACCGTTAGTACGATCTGCTTGAAATTTTTCATACACTCTCAAAAAAGTTATTTCTTCTATTCACGGAGATTTTGCAGCAATCAGTGCTGCCGGAATATTTCCGTTAATTGACGAATAGCCTTTTCTTTTTTCTCCTTTCAATTAAAGGAACTTCTTTAGAATTAACGAAATTTTTTCCTGTTGCTGGAAGATTTCCATTATTTGACGAATATCCGTTTCTTTTTTTCTCCTGTCTATTGAAGAAACTTCTCCAGATTCAACGAATTTATTTTCCTCTTCTTCAGATTTCGGGAAGAAGAATTCACGGAAAATATTACATTTGCAAGGAGTACGAAAATTATTCGTTGAAAAATGAGGGATAAATTATTGTGTAAAGACGAATTTTTCTGCGAGTATAATTATGTTTAAATATATAGAAAACAATCTGTGCTACTTTAAAAATCTGAAAATCCACCTGTTCCTTAATTTTTAAGTAATTTTTTTGCTATTTTCAGCACTATTTTATTTCCGAGAGTAAAAAAAAAAGTGAATCATTTGCGTGACAAAATTACCTTTTTCAAGTGAAAATGACGTCACACAAATGGGATTCCAATTCGTTTAAAAGAGTTTTTTCAGGTAACATGGTTTTATTTTTTTTTTCATTAAAATAATCGTCTGCTGAAGCATTAATATAAGAGGTGCTGAGAACACAAAACGAAATCGCTCGAATGCTATTTCAGATTCGATGCTATTTCAGAATCCATCGATTTTCAGTTCCATTTTATTTCCGACAGTAAAAAGAAAAAGTGAATCATTTGCGTGACAAAATTTGCTGTTGCAATTGACATGACGTCCTACCGAAGTCACGGTCATCATGTTTTGAAGAGAAAGTTACGATTCGAATTCATTTGAAACTTTTTTCAGATAACATAGTTTAATTTTTTTAATTAAAATGATCGTCGGCATGAAGCATTGATATAAGAGGGTCTGCTTGCGCAAAACGAAATCGTTAGAATCCGAAAAGTTTCCGCTCGTTTACAAAAGAGCTTTAAATTCGAATTGGTATATAATAAAAACTGAATCTGAAGGGGTTTATTTTAGGTGGACGATGATGAAATACATCGAGTGTAGACGCATTTTCTTCAAATCCTTTTTCTATCGCTTTTGTAATTGCCTTCACAAGGGGCTTGACTTCTAGTTATAAAATACTTCTCTTAACCCTTTGAGGCACAACCCTTTCTCAATGCTGGAAAAAGGACAGTCGTTGCCATCGCTCGACTTAACTACCAGCAAGATGGCGGACGATCGAAACGTTCATCGCGGCCACAGATCTAGAGACCCTTTTTTGACGCAGCTGGCTGTGCCCGGCACAGCCAGCTGCTAGGAGGTTTTACTGTAGTGTTAGTTTTGATAAGAACTATAAAACCATTACAGTAAAATCTTAGTAAGTTGGACACCTGTGGTATCCCACTAAAGTGTCCAACTTTCAGAGGTGTCCAATATATAGAGGTATATTTCTATATCATGGACACGTTCCGTTCCCCAGAAAAGTGTCCAACTTAGGGAGGTTGTCAATTCATGGGGTGTCTAACTTGGGAGGTTTCATACTGTATAAATTTATATTAATGGTGTCTTTTATAAATCAATCTGCTTAATTTATTCTACAGCAGAACTCTTCAAATCTGGAATTTCTATTGCCAGCACGAAATTCAGTCTTATTCCGTTATAGAACACAAACCGAAATTTAAACAATAAATTTTTATTAGGTGTGCTTTAACCCTTTCAGGCGAAACCCTTAACCAATGCTGCAAAAAGGGCAGCCGTTTGCCATCGCTCGACTTAACTACCAGCAAGATGGCGGACGATCGAAACGTTCATCACGTGCCACAGATCCAGAGACCCTTTTTTGACGCAGCTGGCTGTGCCCGGCACAGCCAGCTGCTAGGAGGTTTTACTGTAGTGTTAGTTTTGATAAGAACTATAAAACCACTACAGTAAAATCTCCGTAAGTTGGACACCTGTGGTATTCCACTAAAGTGTCCAACTTTCAGAGGTGTCCAATATATAGAGGTATATTTCTATATCATGGACACGTTCCGTTCCCCAGAAAAGTGTCCAACTAAGGGAGGTTGTCAATTCATGGGGTGTCTAACTTGGGAGGTTTCATAATGTATAAATTTATATTACTGGTGTCTTTTATAAATCAATCTGCTTAATTTATTCTACAGCAGAACTCTTCAAATCTGGAATTTCTTTTGCCAACACGAAATTCAGTCTTATTCCGTTATAGAACACAAACTGGAATTAAAACAATAAATTTTTATTAGGTGTGCTTTAACCCTTTCAGGCGAAACCCTTAACCAATGCTGCAAAAAGGGCAGCCGTTTGCCATCGCTCGACTTAACTACCAGCAAGATGGCGGACGATCGAAACGTTCATCACGTGCCACAGATCCAGAGACCCTTTTTTGACGCAGCTGGCTGTGCCCGGCACAGCCAGCTGCTAGGAGGTTTTACTGTAGTGTTAGTTTTGATAAGAACTATAAAACCACTACAGTAAAATCTCCGTAAGTTGGACACCTGTGGTATTCCACTAAAGTGTCCAACTTTCAGAGGTGTCCAATATATAGAGGTATATTTCTATATCATGGACACGTTCCGTTCCCCAGAAAAGTGTCCAACTTAGGGAGGTTGTCAATTCATGGGGTGTCTAACTTGGGAGGTTTCATACTGTATAAATTTATATTAATGGTGTCTTTTATAAATCAATCTGCTTAATTTATTCTACAGCAGAACTCTTCAAATCTGGAATTTCTATTGCCAGCACGAAATTCAGTCTTATTCCGTTATAGAACACAAACCGAAATTTAAACAATAAATTTTTATTAGGTGTGCTTTAACCCTTTGAGGTGAAACCCTTTCCCAATGCTGCAAAAAGGGCAGCCGTTTGCCATCGCTCGACTTAACTACCAGCAAGATGGCGGACTATCGAAACGTTCATCACGTGCCACAGATCCAGAGACCTTTTTTTGACGGGCACAGCCATCTGCGTCAAAAAGGTGTCTCTAGATCTGTGGCACGCCATGAACGTTTCGATCGTCCGCCATCTTGCTGGTCGTTAAGTCGAGCGATGGCAACGGCTGCCCTTTTTTCAGCATTGGGCAATCTATACAGCTATTCTCCCATTCTTCCATTTTTCGGCAGATGTCAGTGCTGTTAAAAAGAATCGTGACCGTTTTTTTACGGGAAAGGACGTGCTAAAAAGTAAAGGATTCTCGTGGAGCTATGTCACCTGCAACTATTTTTATAGAAATCCAATCTATTCTTTGTGATCGGCAACAGTCAAAACGTCAGAGTTTGGTGTTCCCAGAGCGGGAACACAGCGCGTTAAAGGGTTAAACACATTTTGAGGATTGAGTTCTGAATATTGCATCCCCCTCCCCCAACCAAGAATAGTAATCCTGAATTATGAAAACGAGTGCGAGACTTTCTTGTTTCTCTGGAGGGTGTAAACTGTGCATAGAAATCTTTCCACCGTTGCAAAAAAACATTTGCACCCCAAGGACATTACCTCAAGCGCAAACGCTAATTGCTACAATACACTTGACAACGTTTCATTAATTTAACACAAGGGAAAAAGAACGATAAAAATAAAAGAAACTATGCTATAAAAGAACTGGAAATTCTCTCAACAGGTGACATTTGATGGCCACCCTGTGCCCATTTGACAGCCAGAACTCACCATTTCATGCCTCTCTTCTGCATAATATGAAGGTTGCAAGGGATTTGTTCCTGGAAATTACAAGAAAAGGAATAAAAAAAAGGCACAGAGTAATTATAATTCTCCCTATCTATCATGATTGTCTGGGTTATCCGAGAAAAGAAATCTGCCGAAATCGGACCTCACGCGCGTATCTGCCCTCAACATCATGATTGAGAGCTTGTGCGATTTCTAGATACCATCGAAGACAAGAGATCTTGGAAGGGTGGAGCTGGAGGCACACATTATTCGTGCGAGCAAGAGCGACTCTGATTGGACGGTCATTTTATATGTAGATTTCGTGATAATCAATTAGTTACTAGCTTGTCGATCTGTAACTTGAATTTTCTGCAGTTGATGCCATGATTTTGGGACCGTAGCAGAGATTTTGAGCTCTGCCCGGTCCGTGATCCAGATTGATCTGTGTCCACCGCATACATGCAGAAAAAGTTCACTTTCAATGTGCGAGAACTAAACAATTTTTATTATCTGTTTCGAAGGGTTTGCTGACAGTCAGAATTCTTCTGGTGAAAAACTAAATTGTGAAAGGACCTCCATTTATAAAGGTACTAGATACCTATGACACAAATTTACTTTACCTAACAGTCGATCTAGAATAAAAATTACCACGCATATACAGTTGTACCCTTAATTACATGCCATTCGCATTCAAGTGTGAATGGAAGCAACTATAAGAGAAAATATGCACTCTGCAGTACTTTCGATATAAAATTTTATTATAAACCTATTTTAACCATTAAAAGATGCCCCTGTATTGAACTGGAAATGAGCTCAGAAAACAGAAATTTAAATCTCGAACATATAAACTGCTAAAAGCTATTTACATCATTCAATAGATATCTACCCATTCAAAAAAGTCATTTCTGGCGATTTTGAAAGCTGTTTGACATGCATTTCAAGATCAGCGTTGCAATTTTTTTATACATAGAAGGTCCAGAAATTCAAGCAAAAACCAAGGACTGCATACCTTCTCTGCATTTACGGATGCATATTGCAACATGTCTCAAACAGTTTACTTCCTCCATTCTGATACGTACTTTATTCTGGATACTATAAGCGAGAAAGAAATCTTATGACGAACAAGAAGAAAGATTCCATTAAACGCGGAATTTTGGTAGATCTTTTGTGTACCTTGAAACTAATCGGTACCTTGAAACTAATGCGATTCTGATAATAGATAACAATGACAATGCTCGCCGCTCTCAGCTCACCGCTCAGTATCGTACATGCTGGTTAATTGAATAAATTCTCATAGAGTACCAATTATAGAAAAGAATAAAATCTAAATTTTGAAAGAATTGCATTTTTGGTTTGATATAATTGTATTTTCAGCACAAAAAAGAATATACATAAAACAAAATTATTCATTCGGAGCTAAACCGAAGACCGTTATTTTTGGTGGAACTAACCAATATTAGTAGCGCACACAAGGGAGGGGTCCAAGGGGTCCGGACCCCTCCCAAAAGAGTTGCCAATTTTCCTTCGTTAAATCGTTCTGTAATTTTTGACTTTTAAATATGTTAGAAGACATCACATTCTTAGTTGGTTGGTTGGTTGGTTGGTTGGTTGGTGACGTGTCCATGGGGAGAACTATAGATGATCATGAGTGTACAGAACATAGCTGGCTATCTCCTTGATGTTTTCGGAGTACAGACTCTTTTCGATGTCAAAGGGGGAGAATTCCCCAAGCTGAGTCAGAGATCTTAGAATGACAGGGCAGCCAAAAATGTGTTTGTCAGGGGAATATTGTCGCAATTATGGCAGAGACGGTAGATTCTATTGCCATCTCTTTGGATCTTCATGTCTCGATAGTTACCTGTTCTAAGGCGAGTAATAGTTTTAGTGAGGTCTCTATCAGCGTTTCATTCACAAATCTGTGAGTCTATTTTAATGGTGTTTTCTCTTAGACGGTGCATTGCAATTGCATTCATATCGTCAAGAGTGACTTTGATGATATTTCCATACTTGAGATTTCTCCCGTTCTTGGCAAGTTGATCTGCCCCCTCATTTCCAGGGATGCCTACGTGCGCGGGCATCCACTGCAGAATACATATCTTGTTTAATTTGTCAATTTCTTCCAATTGGAGTTGGATATCATGGGTTAGCCTTGACTGACCGTTATTTAATGCTTCTAAGGCAGCTTTGGAGTCACAAAAGATGACTAGCTCATTGGCTTTGTCAGTTTTGTTGAGTAAGATGTATTCATGCAATTCATAATTTATTGCTCTCAAGTATCAGTGGATAAAGGTGTAATCCTGCAAAAACTTCAGGACATACAGACACTGGTACTTAATTACTCAAGTATCATAACAGCAGCAATGGATAAAGATCTAAGCTTGCAAGAACTTCAGGACATGCAGACACTGGTACACAATTACGCAATGGATTAAACGTACAACTTCATTTATTGATAAGTCATTAGTTTAGCTGATAACTTCAAAAGATAAGACAAATGTGGTGAAGACGTCAGAAGTCCGTCGAATGAAAAACACCGGCAGTACGCGACTTCATCCTACTAAATTAACTGATAAGTTAGCGGGCGATTTTCCACCAACTTTACCAGAACAGGCCAAAACGATGTGATTAGTTGGCGGGCTTGGTGACTAATTGATTGCATCGAATCATCAAAATCATCCATTCGGGGTGGTCCCGTGGAGTTAATATTCGGTAATATGCTCCACTGATAAGTTCACTGGTGAAATTTGAAGCAATGAATCCAGTGCTTCTTACTTTCAGCAATTAAGATAGATAAATAAAAACACAGTAAAAGGGGTTTTCGATAAAACTATAAAAAATCCGCCATTTTTCAGTTGCTTGGTGTCACAGCTTTATGTGTTGGACACCCTCCGAGAGAAAATTCTGTGTGCGCCACTGACCGATATATATATATATATATATATATTAGTTGAACCGAAACGACAAAATTACGGTCGAAGACCTAAAAAGAACAACCTTAAAAACGATACGTGTTAAAGCAATTTAGCTGCCTCGTTCAAATTTAGGAATATGAATTCTAAATGGTTTATTTATTTATTTTTTCCAGGACGATATTTTTTCGATTCTTCTGTGTAAAACCAGGATCTGTCACCTTCATCGCAGCATTCTATTCTCTACTCACCTAAAAAAACTTTGCTGGAGCAAGGACCCCACAAGGAGAGAGTAGCACGCATTTCGTGTTCGAATTTCTCCTGACGTCTAGATTCAGCCGACGACTTGAGATATTGGGTGGAGTCAAAAATATTACCGAATATTAACTCCACGGGACCACCCCGAATGGATGATTTTGATGATTCGATGCAATCAATTAGTCACCAAGCCCGCCAACTAATCACATCGTTCCGGCCTGTTCTGGTAAAGTTGGTGGAAAATCGCCCGCTAACTTGGCAGTTAATTTAGTAGGATGAAGTCGCGTACTGCCGGTGTTTTTCATTCGACGGACTTCTGACGTCTTCATCACGTATGTCTTATCTTTTGAAGTTATCAGCTAAACTAATGACTTATCAATAAATGAAGTTGTACGTTTAATCCATTGCGTAATTGTGTACCAGTGTCTGCATGTCCTGAAGTTCTTGCAAGCTTAGATCTTTATCTGTCGCTGTTATTATGATACTTGAGTAATTAAGTACCAGTGTCTGTATGTCCTGAAGTTCTTGCAAGCTTAGATCTTTATCTGTCGCTGTTATTATGATACTTGAGTAATTAAGTACCAGTGTCTGTATGATCTGAAGTTCTTGCAAGCTTAGATCTTTATGTATTGCTGTTATTATGATACTTGAGTAATTAAGTACCAGTGTCTGCATGATCTGAAGTTCTTGCAAGCTTAGATCTTTATCCATTGCTGCTATTATGATACTTGAGTAATTAAGTACCAGTGTCTGTATGTCCTGAAGTTCTTGCAGGGTTACATCTTTATCCACTGATACTTGAGTGCTCGGAAAAAAAAAAAAAAAACTCGATGCAATCTTTCGTACTTTGGTTTTGGATTCAGTTAAACAGCAAGAATAGCTGATAGATGCTTTTCATCAGTTAACTGAAGATAATGCAGAAGTATTTTGCGTGTATTATATGGTGCGTTCCAGGCAGACTTAATGCAATGGTAATCGATTACACTTTTTGTGTAATCGTAATCTAGTTATAATCTAGAAATTTAGTTTTACAGATAATCTAATGTAATCGTAATCTGAAAACTTAAATACCCGTGTGATCGTAATCTAGAAAATTAAATTTCTAGATTAAGATTAAATAATCGTAGTACAGTTGTAATCTAAGCATCCCGTAATCGTAATCGCTTGGGACGATTACAGGATTACATTCACTCAGTTTTCACTTTTACGTTGAATGAAGATAGCAGGAAAACTCATTAAACTGTGTGTGAAATCTTCGTTAAATGTCTTTCGCTACTGTCGATCAAAATTTACCTGAAGTAATCTTTTTTAAATTCTAATGATATTTCTACGTTTTACTTCTTCTGGAAATGAATTCTTCTAAATGTGGCCTGACTTGTTAAATTAAGGAAATTTAGACAATAATTATTAATTAATAATAATAATTAATAATTTTTAAATCCGAATTCTTCAAATTAATTGACTAACTGTCACTGTCGGAAAAAAAGGTCATATCACAATAAAAGAAAAAAAGGCTTACATATAATTAATTTGAAAACCTAGATCCGGTTATTACGTGTAAGGCCTAATCAATTCAAATTTGCATCACTGGAAATTTTCGATTCTGTTCTTCAAGTGGCAAATGAGCCACATTAAATTCGATTTGTAATCCCTTTTCATTGCATTGCCGAATTACATTCGATAAAATCGAATCCAACCAATTATCGCCCACACATTCAATTGCTCAAATTTAATTTCATCTCTCCGGATGCATTTAATCAGCCAAGTTTTTCCTTCTTCAACCAATTATTCTCATATCAAACTAATTCATCAATACTTGTTCTTATCTTAGGAGTACATAGAAGAAAGAAAATATTGAAAAACAAGAGAAGTATATTCCTTGGAAATTTGAATTTTTCGAACATCATTCAACGAATTTGAAGATGGACCTCACGCACTGTTGCCACACGTGCCTATAGGAAAAAATCGTCTGATATCTGATCCAGTGATGACGGTGCTGGAAAGGGTGGAGTTCGAATCATTGAATCCTTGTGCCTGTGGGTCAGGCAGGGTGGTCGAACAATGTAGTCGAATTGAGATGTATAGGCTCTTGTAGAATTCTAAGAGTGTGTCTCCAGGCTGTAATTTTAGATAGATTAAGTTACTTAATAAATGACAGCAACCTTAATTTTTCAAGGTATTATTTAGTTTTAGTTTTGCGGCATCAATCTCTCAAGGTTTTATTTATTAGCGTTTTAGTTTTCCATGATTTACATTAAATTTTGTTTTTGAAACACAGTAATACGTCGACTTGTGTTGCCTCGACCCACGCGAACCCAGAGTTACGCGATTTTCAAATCTTGTCGATTCGTTTATTTATTTATTTATTTTTTTTCTTCAAAAATAACTTCGGTTCACGATTTGAATAACCTAATTTTTTTTTAGATTTCATTGGACATTTTTCCCCTAAATCATTGTTTTAGTTCCCGGCTCCAATTAAAAAATATTTGTATCTACATTTTTATATGCGAAATTGTAACACCGACTTACGCGAATTTGATTTAAGCGGTTATTGCTCTGATCATTGCACATGTGCCTTTTTTTATTGGATGTATTTCCAGTGGCGGATTCAAGGGAGGAGAGGGGGGTTGAGGCAAGGAGATCGCACACCCCTTGAGCACTCTTAAACCCAAAACAAAACACATGTTTAACCCGTTCGCGTTCATCATTGAAAATGGACAATGAAAAAAAAAAAAAAAAACTTTCCAACTTTGATGTCGGAACACTTTGGGGCCCGGAGAGTGAGCAAGCTCAACGCTGCGCCTCAGCGGAGCATTCAAAAAGCCATCTAGGAAGCAATATCAGTCAAGGAAGGAGATTCTTCTCCGTTGCGTTTTTTCAAACGATGAGAGCGAGCAGGTTAAACAGGAGTTCAATATCGCTCCCCCCCTCTCTCGAAACTTTTATGGATCTGTCACTGGTTTTCCATGACTTACATTAAATTTTATTTTTGAAATATTAATCACATTTTTTATATATGGTGCTTTGGGTTGGATGGATTTCTTTACAGAATGCCATTTCAATGACCTGTTGTTCTCATTGCAATGCACTTACATCCATCTTTTGGTAATTAAAATATGTAAACTATTTTTTCACCTTTAAAGTTTGTTAGTAGTACTGAAAACCAATTTATTTTTCGTAAATAAAAGTTGCTTTTATCCAATTTTATTTTTAATTTTTATATGATTATATCTATTTTGCATTTTATAGATAGTATCAAAGGCGAGAAGAGACAAAGCTGCTATGCCAGAAGAGACAACGCTTCATATCCGGCAAGACTGATATAGCCACTGCGGGCAAAAAGCACTTTTGTGAAGTTTATTTTGCATGTGAAAAATATTAATATCCATCATGTATTAATATATCAGTGTTTCTCTGCTGGTCACGAATTCGCTATCAATACATATAAAGAATTGCATGATTGTAATGATTCATCCTTGCGTGAAACAACTTATAAAATATTATTATTATTTGAGTTTTCTGTAATAATAAATAGTTCATATGTGAAATTGAAAACTCTTGCCACTGTAGTGAAACAATTTATACTTTTAAGAGACGGGGCGAGACAGATATTTACAACTGTTAAGCGATATGATATGAGACAAGTATATTTCCTATTATTACAGAGGAATTTTGCGAGATGATACAAAGCTTTGCAGCTGCTATGCAAGACGAGACAAATCATTGCAATTGCCATACGGAACGAAACAAATTCGAACGAAACAAACGACTCTGCTATGTCAAACGAGACAAAGTTTTGCAACAAAAATCATTCAACAAAAACTGGTGCTAGATAGAGATGAGACGGGCTCAGCCCGAGCCCGAAAGCCCGGGCCCGAACCGGGCTCGTGAAAAATTTCTCTTTTATTGAACATTCTCCTTGAAACAGATTTTAAAAAGTGATTCATGAGGAAAATAAAAGTACTTTTAAAAAAAATTGCGGCACGGCCGCCTAGAAGGTGCGTGAAGCTCTTTGGGTATTTCAGAACGGCAGCTTATATTGCTTAGCAGTGGCGGCTCGTGAAGTGCTTCAGTGGTGGGGCCCGAAAAAAATAGTGCCAGTTCAAATCGGGAAAATACATATACATAGAGCTGTGGCGGATCGTTACCCATTTCAGAGGAGGGGGCTTTTTTTTTTTTTTTTTTTAAGCTCGAAAAGGTAAAACATATGAATCGCTTTTGTAAACAGTGAATACATAAAAACTTTTCGAATAACAAGTTATGAAAGGCGTATTGATTTCTCCTTTAAGTTTTTCATTTAAAGACAGCAGATTTATTTTGCACCAAAAAACCCTTTTCCTCCATTTTTCTTTCTCAAAAAGGTACAATATCAATTAAAAAAAAAAAAAAAAAAAAAAAACAATATCAAAAAAGTATGATTTTCTTGAATACAATATTAAATTCAACAATTGCAGGTGTACATGTTGAAAAACGAATTGGTCCATAATGTTTCATCTCCAAATAGCAAACAATAAAAACGAAAAAAACAAAATTTTTTTGCTTCACTTATTGAAAGTCATGGTGCTTTACTGTACCATTCTAGTTGAAATGATCGTGTCCTTTTGCCATCTTTTTGTCTAAGGACAAAATGTTTTGGTTGATAGAGTCCCAAGCGTTTTATTTCAAGCTTTCTGCTATTTTTAATCTGCTGCTGAAGGAACTTGTAATAAACTGTCAACAGAATTCATAGTCTTTAAATATATTTATAATTTGACAAAATATTTTAATCTACGACCATTTCTCACTCATTGATACTTTCACTATATTTGAAACCGAAAAAATAGTAAAATTAAGTCTGTTTTAAATGAGATAAATAAAAATTCCTAATTCTTAAAGATGATCAGCTATAGAACAAAAATCACAATCAGCAGCTTTTTTTCGACCATAAGAACAAAACTCGCCAAATAGAACGGTTTCCATGGAAACACTTTTATTTCTCCTATCGGGCCAATGCTAAGGGGCCCCAAATTGGTCCTAAATTAACTATGTTTTCGCATTCTTTTTTATGATAACCAGCCAAATATGTTCATCTTTTGAGAAATGATCAATGGTACTAACACTACTCTGCTGTGCTTGGCGCAAATATAAGGACTTCATTTCTCGAGCCCCAGAGTGCTTCAATGGGGAATACATTGGAGATGCCGCGGCGCGGCCGTAGGATTTGAATGATGGCTCGCTTTACATAATTGGATTAAGGGACAAAGCTGGTGTAAAAAATGCTCCTTTAAATATTCCTTTTATCCATATTAAATCAAAATAGAATAAAATACACGCAGACACCGTTATTAAAGTAAACTGATTTTGAAAGAATACAAATTTTGCATTATAATTAAAAAAAACTTATAAAATATCAGTTGGGGCCCGGCCCCTCTGGCCCCTAATGACGAGCCGCCGCTGTTGCTTAGTTAGTCATGAGAGCGGAGATTATTTCATAAACATAGATACAAAGAATTAGCAAGAGCATTAAAAATTTGCAACTATATTTGTCTTTGATTTGCACAAACGGCAAAATTTATTGTATTCTATCAAAGAATTACTTCTTTGAATTTTATTGAATTTTATTGATCTTATCTGAAATTTCGGGCTCGGGCGGGCTCGGGCTCCGACTTAAATAATATTGCTCGGGCTCGGGCGGGCTCAGATTAAAAGTCTTCGGGCTCGGGCGGGCTCGGGCTTCAAAAAATGAGCCCGAACTCATCTCTAGTGCTAGACTGCAAAATTAACAAAAACTTTGTATAATAATACACCTAAAGATACTCATCGGCAAAATGATCATTTCGGCCGGTACAAAGTGCCTGGCTTCCAGGCTTTCTGTTGTTAGTGATGCTTGAACTAATGCAACTGAGGAAGGCCCGGATCTTTTGTTCAGGCCGAAAGGATCATTGTGGTGAGTACTTTTATATATGCTAAAATACAAAGTTTTTGTTAATTTTACAAAGTTTTGCAGTTGCTATGCGAGACGAAACAGCCTATTTCGTTATTAACAATCCGTTAACGACCGTTTCGTTATTAACAGTCATCGTTATTAATAATGTTTGACTGTACAACGTGGTGGCCTCTTACAAATACAAGGTTAACCCCACCCCCACCAATGTTTTAAATGTGTATTTGTGTATTTTGCGGTATGGTAAGCCTGCTCGAGGGGCATCTGCCTAGGGGGTGTCCTTGACGGAAGCCCTTGACGTATTCACGTATCATCTGGAGAAAAACCACCCAAAACTCCAAACCGTTAGATCGACAGTCACACGATAGGCCAGAATCCGAGACCTTCGCACGTCAGTTATCTACTATGTTCAATGTCTTATCCAATCGGCCGTGATGGGACCAACCCAATGTTTTAACCAAGCCTAAAAATGTTAGGGTTGTCTAGTTTACAGTGTAGGTTTTATGAACTGCATCTACAGAAACAAGAATCCTGCATCGGAAACTGTGGGTGTCTCCATTGCCTGATTCTTCCGTGTCGAATGGCGTCCAAATTAAATTAACAGCGTAACCAAAATTGTCTGGCAGGATAATTTCCATACCACATGAAATTGTACGCGTATGCATTTCGCATGCCGGCGAGAAGCAGTAGATGCAACCTTATAGGTTCGACAAATTTCGACGCCACACCCGTTGTTCTAAAAGCACCCCACCGACATTCGAATTAGGAGTGATCGGATAGTGGGTGTAACCCCTCCAGCTAAAATAGAACCAAGATATTAATTATCCCATTACGGACCTTCCTTATCTGATCGAATTAGATTAATGGGATCGGCAGCACACCTTCCTCCAAGGGTCTGGAACAAAGGGTAGTCATTATGTCTTGCCCATTTTTTTTTCCCCTTTATTTCTTCTAGATCAGAGACGTGCTTTGTCTTTAAGTGCGGTTGCTGCCGGAGGATGGAGATTGTTCGTTCTTGGAACGAGTTGAGTAATAAGCGCGGTTCAACAGAGTACGGTTTTACAAGTCTGCTGAATACGCCAGATCGCCAATATTTGCTTAAGATCTTCCTCGATTTTTCAATTTGGTGAAACAGCTGAACGTCTAAAACAGAAATGGTGACAGTTGAAGTGATCGATCGCTATTTTCTAGTGGATAAAACGACGTAGTTATTTGGCTTGAGAAAACTTGCAGAACCTATGCGAAAGGACAAGAGGAGCTTTACAGTTTACGAATCTTCTGCGGTATAACCACTGGAAAACGTCCTGTTTTGAGCTGAACCTACCCGCTTAGTCTGTATCGTTTTCCCCAAGCAATGCCGAAATATTCCATTTTTAGAAAGAAAGCAACCATTTCAAGAACGGACGCGAAAGTTCTAAAAATCCTCCCACAGGAGCGCCTCTAGTAACTTTTAATTAAAAACACACTTTTCGATGATTTCATTCCCCTGCCCCCGCACTTTGTTTCAATTGCTAGAAAACAATTTAATATTAGAAACAATCGAGACGACAGCCTCCTGGGTAAGGGCCTCAACTACCAACCTCTCAAATCAAATCAAAATGAAACAATTTAATAGTAATAAAAATTCCTCGAATAATTTTTCATTTTGTTCAAGAGATATAATATGATTGTTTCGAGAAACGGTTAAATATACAGTGAAACATCCGAAAGTTGGACACTTGCGACTCCCTCTAAGTATGTTCAACTTATATACAAGCTCTGTTTCCCAAAAATGTGTAGATATTTAAGTTACGAAGGTGTCCAACTTCTGAGGCTCCGATTGATTAAGAAATTTGTGATCCCTGAAACTCCTGTTGCTTGTTTTTTTTTTTTTTTTTTTTTTTTTATAACGAAAGACCAGTTCTGTTTTCATGAACTTGGTGTAAAATTAAATTAATTAACTAATTAAAAAATAGTTTGAATATATTTTTGGGTAACTGACATTTTTGGATTCTAGTCAAATAGTCTCGAACAGAATTCAGAGTAGAAATAAAGGCATAACCTAGGCCTCGAACCGGAATTGAACAGAAAACCGGAAAAAACCGTTATCTTCGGCGGAACGAAGAAAATTACGGTTCGAAGCCCTGGGCATATATGCCAACTCTCCCGGCTTTATTCCGGGCCATTTCCCACCAGAATTTTTAAACAGTTTTATTTTACATTAAATGTTTGGACTCGGCAATGTAAAGCATAAATTGCTAAGTAAAAATTTTTGGTGGGAAATCTCCCGAAAAAAATCAGGAGAGTTGGCAGCTATCTGAAGGCAATAACTCACGGTACTCTCGGGCAGCTATCTGAAGGCAATAACTCACGGTAGAAACACAAGATTCACCAGAACACAAAAAAATAAAACTTTGCCTGAAACGGCGCAGTTTCGCAAGATCTGGAAACACCATTAAACACATCCATAAACGTAACAATGAACTTTTTTTTTTCCTTTAAGGTTAAATAGATCGGGGGGAAATTCGTTAACTGTATACGAAGCAAAGTACTCATTATACGAGCGACTGTGGGAAGCTGCTGAATAAAAAACCATGTTCTTATCAATATTAATTTGGCTCGTTCGGGTATACAAATTACCATTCAATGCATTATTTTATCTCGCTGTCCCAAAGCGGTTTCCGAGACTTGATAAGATATGAATCGAATCTCCTGCATCAGGAAGCCATTTATGGAGTGGTATTATGACAAATTTTAATGGCTTCATTCTGTTTGTGGTGTATAGAGTGGCTGTTAAAAGCCTTGGGTATGTCCACTTACGGATTTAAGCAAGGACGCAGTTACCACGCCCAGTTTTGCCAATTCAGGGGATCTGCCACTAAATTCAGCTAACTTTTCATTGCACTCTGCGATTTGTCACTGAAAAGTCGTATTTTATTAAAGCTAAAATATAATTCGTTACTTAATTTAAAAAAAAAGAGGCTTTTCGTTGCTTTTTGGAGCTAAGCTAATGCAGCGAAATGTCTCAACTTGGATAGCCCGCCCCATAAGTTGGACAGTTTTCTGAGGAATGGAATTGTAACATTTACCTGCACCTCTGTAATCTGGACATTTTTTTGTGAGAACCAAAAATCTCCAACTTCGGAGGTTCCACTGTACAATTCATTACAAAATGTATCGAGTGTTGAAGTAATTTAGGAACTTGGGGACATTTTCAACCGAATTCAACGACTTGGGACAAAGAACATCGTGCAACAGCGACCACTGCATCGCATTATAGGGTGCTTTTAAACACTTTCCAACTAAGTTTAGACGTTTGCGTAAGTCTGTCTATGAATGCAAACAAGGATTGTAGAATGGCTCTCTTTAATTCTCTCCGATTTCCTTTCGTAGGAAACAACGAAACTAGTTCTGATGCATAACTTTTTAGTGAGCCAAAAATACTTTATCTGAGTTTTATTTGCTTTAATCTGTCTGCTCATATCATTGCAAAGACAGGACTAGAGAAACTTCCCTTCACTGAACATCGTTGCATCCATGCGCGCGTATTTCTTTCAGTACCCCGCATGGGCGCCGGCAGCATAGGGCAAGGGGGGGAGGGAGGAGCATACAAAACCCCCCTGGAGTTTTGTATGCAGTGTTTTCCCTTGCTTTTTTGCTCTTTCCAACATGGTAACCATACGTTAAAGTAGTCTTTGCCCCCCTTGAGTAGTCTTTGCCCCCCTGGAGTAGTCTTTGCCCCCCCCTGTAAAAAATTCTGCCGGCGCCCATGGTACCCCGTTGTGACCCAGCTTTAACCAAACCGTTGCGCTTTCGAGAGGCTGATGAGTAAGAGCGGCTCCAGTGACGTCATTTCTCCCGTTGAAGGTCTTTCTATCTATCGGGGTTGACGGTAAGATCCCCTGAGAAATTTTGTTTTAAAACTCTAGATTCTCATACCACACGATTTCACGCGTTCGATTTGCATTTTGGACAATTTATAGACCTATGTAAAAAGTTCATTGCCCCCCCCCCCTCCGAGAATTCAGTCTGGAGCCGCTATTACTGATGAGTCACGGCAAAGAATTCAAAGATCCAAGCCAGAAAGTAACGTTGGTCACCAGGGTGCGAATTGAACATTTTCTCCAGGGAGGGACATTTGAAAGAAAACATTCTCCAGGAGGGGACATTTGAAAAGAAAAAAAAAATGGAGGGAAGGCGTAAAATACTCCACGACACATAATATATTAGGTATTACATGACAATGCAGTCGCCAACATGTCTGGGAAGGGACTTAAATTTAAAAAAAAGTCGACCTCCGATTTCCTGTGCACAAATATTCCTGCCTATGTCCATTCTACGTCTACCCTCAAATTCGGCTCGCAGCGGAGCAGCGCTCGTTCGTTCATTCCGCAGTCTTAATTTGAAACCTGACCCCAGTTGCAGAATGAGAAGTGGCAGACATCAGGCATTAGAGATGAGTTCGGGCTCATTTTTTGAAGCCCGAGCAATATTATTAAAGTTGGAGCCCGAGCCCGCCCGAGCCCGAAATTTCAGCTAAATACAAATAAAATTAACTAATTCATTAAGAGGATACAATAAATTTTGGAACTTCACACACCTTCTAGTCCCCCGTGCCGCTATTTTTTGAAATAAGTACGTCTATTTATCCCATGAATCACTTTTTAAAATCTGTTTCAAGGAGTATGTTCAACAAAAGAGAAATTTTTCACGAGCCCGAGCCCGCCCGAGCCCGAACGCAATCGTGAATTACAGAGCCCGAGCCCGACTCGGGCTCGGGCTCGGGCTCGGGCTTTCGGGCTCGGGCTGAGCCCGTCTCATCTCTATCAGGCATGTATATATCTATTTAAAAGGATGTTTGTAACATGCTCCTTTGTCTAGTAAACAAAAGAATTTCTATTCTCAATACTTAACATCGTTAGCTACTGTTGAATTTGTAAAGACCGAGACTCATTTTAACATTTCTCCAGCAGGGGATAAATAGAATCCCTGGCAGGGATCCATTAATATTTCTCTAGCCAGGGATAATACGTTCTGCAGCCAGGGACAATCCCCGTCATCCCCCTCGTCAATTCGCACTCAGTTGGTCACAGAAAAGGAATCTCTGTCCTCCTGAAGGGGGCGAATAAGTTAGCTATTTGTTAGAGAGCTTAAGCTAGAGAAGGAATCATTTTAGGAAAAAAAGAAAAAATCCATAGCAAAACGTTAATATGGCAAATTACTCCTTAAAGTTATGACTGCATTGTTTAAGCAGTTAAAAAATAAAATAAATGGAACTCGTGTAGATAATTGGCCGTATTCCCAAAATCAAATCAAATCACGTGATCGAAGTGTTGTCAGCGAATCGTGTGTGTAAGTCTGATCTGGAAGCCAGAAAAGGGTAACAGCGAGGTGTACTGCGATTTTTGCCAGAATAAGTGCCAAAAAAAAAAAAAAAGAAACAAATTCGAGGCAAGAATGCTTGCTGTGTATGATGAACATGTCAGGTGTGCTTGTGTTTCAGTGGACGGCATCATTCTGTCGCACGAAAATCCCCCCCCCTTCCTTTCTTACCCAGTTTGTTTAGACTACGCTGTAGAAATTTCGCTGGGAAGCGGAAGCCCTTACTCATCCTCCATACAGTCCAGATTTCTCCCCCGGGGACTTCTACATTTTTGGAGCCTTGAAGAAAGACATTCGTAGCCGTCGATTTTCTCTAGACAAAGAGGTGCACGACTGGATACAATCATGTTTCCGTAGGCAATCTCAAACATTCTTCTATGAAGGCATTGACCGTTTTATTTCATAGTGGGATAAATTTATTGACAGTTACGGCGATTACTTTTTAAATTATTAATAGTTTATTTACTTTTATTCCACCAGTCCTGTTTTCATTTGACTGTCCCTTATATTGTTAATGATGGTTTCATACAGGAATTTCATATACCTTGCAAGTTCCACTTAAATTCACCAAAAGATAATTAAAAAAAAGTAAAAACAACATACACCGTCGCAATTTTTAATCCAAATGGGTAGCTGCACATAATCATACGCGGTTGAAATTCCGTGTCTTATATGGTAATGAAACTTTCCCTTATTTTATTTTATTTTTTTCCCTTCCCTCCAGAAACAGTCGTTTGCACTTTTTAAATATTCATTTCATTCTGAGCTATGCTAATACACAGGAAAACGAGACGATTAGTACTTGTTAGCGAACTATAGGTAGACCGGTAATTTAAGACGGTTCTTTTTTTATAATAATTAATATTTAAGGAGTGGAACTGCATCGACATTATGATAATCTTGCGAAAAGACATTTGTCATTCGGGTATCATTTGAAATGATAAATATGTATTGATTTCAGATTTCTCATGCAGTACTCAAACTCGTGTATTGAGATATGCATTGTGCAATCTTAGCTCACTTTTTTTATACTAATGTTCAAAGAAAATTTTACAAACATTTATTTATTTTGCGAAGTAACTTTAATAAAATTCTCCTTTAGTGTTTAAAACATATACTTTTAACCCTTTAACGCGCAGTGTTCCCGCTCTGGGAACACCAAACTCTGACGTTTTGACTGTTGCCAGTCACGAAGAAAAGATTTGATTTCTATAAAAATAGTTGCGGGTGACATAGCTCCACGACAATCCTTTACTTTTTAAGCACGTCATTTCCCATAAAAAAATGGTCACGATTATTTTTAACAGCACCGACATCTGCTGAAAAATGGAAGAATGCGAGAACAGATGGATAGATTGCCCAATACTGAAAAAAGGGCAGCCATTGCCATCGCTCGACTTAACTACCAGCAATATGGCGGACGATCGAAACGTTCATCTCGTGCCACAGATCTAGAGACCCTTTTTTTGACGACAGCTGGCTGTGCGACACAGCCAGCTGTCGTCATCTGGCTGTGGTTAGATCTGTGACCCGCGATGAACGTTTCGATCGTCAGCCATCTTGCTGGTAGTTAAGTCGAGCGATGGCAACAGCTGCCCTTTTTTCAGCTTTGGGAAAAGGTTGCGCCTAAAGGGGTTAATAATTCCCGTGCTTACTATAAAACACACATTCAGACACAATAACCCTGAATGTCGGCTTTTCCTAGAAATTTAACATTTTTTTCTTTTTTCTTTTGCGCTAAAAAAATGTCCAAAACCTTAAAATGAATACATATATTGTGCATGCACTTATTTTTGTACAAATTTCTGGAATATATACAGTGAAACCTATGAAGTTGACCACCTTTGTAAGTTGGTCACCTGTCTAAGTTCATCTAACTGACCAAGAACGGAACGTCTTAGTTACTTTAACATTGAGTGAACCCTTTATACGTTGACAATCTGTCTAGCTTGTATGTTGACCACCGAATTAAGTAGAATTCGTCCCAAAACGTGCCTCAAAACTTTTGTAAGTTGATCACTTCCAGAAATTTTTTACTATTTATTACTTCCCGGTTACACTGAATACATAGTACAACTTACACTACTAAAAATTGAGTTTCATATTAAATTAACTTGTTTTTGTTCAACTTACTATTTTATGTAGTATATATAGTAACTATACGTACTATGACAATATCCTATAATCAATACGTAATACAGTAATACGCAGGTGTAATTAATGCTTAACCCTAATAAGCAATATTATTCCTATTTTGTACCATTTTGATTTCATACTTTAGATAATTTTGTAGCATACTACATATACTACATGCATTATGTAATAGATAAGTACGAAGATGATAAAATACGAAAATCAAAAAGTAAGTATTGCGCCCTTCATAAGTTGACCACCTAATTTGACCACGAAGACGTGCAACCAGTGAGTGGTCAACTTAGCAGGTTTCACTGTATTTTCATAAAAAAAAAAAAAAAAAAAAAAAAAAAAAAGAGAGAGAAAGAAAGAAAAAGAAGAAAAAAATTGGTATTTTTATGATCGTTTTGTTGAAAATAATACGACCGTTAAAGGGTTAATTTAAAAAAAAACTGTATATGGCAGGAAAATTTCGTCTCCCTCATAAAGCATGCACGAGAAAAATGATTTTATATTACTTCCTCTGTGCAAATGTTGTACGGGAGGTCCCAGGATTATTGGGACAAACTTTGAGGGTAGATAGGGGACATCACAAGGATTCAGAACTGCAATAACAAAGTGGGGTCATAAACGCCGTTTTCGCTTACCCGTTAATAATCACTTAGAGAAAAGTGTTAATTAATTGTTGGTTGAGAAATTAGTTGTGTCCGACTAGTTTCCCAACCAAGTTTCATAAACAATGTGCTTGTTTCCAGAAATTTCACTAAAGAAATGAAATTGTATCTTTAAATCGTCAATTTCAGTCACATGTTTTCTGTGAAGGATAGTTTTTGACAAAAAACGGTCGAAAAGTTCATTATTATTTCAGCACTTGTTCCAAAGTGATTATTAACACCTACATGAGTACGACGTTTCCGACACCATATTGCTGTGAGTTTCTTGTTCCTTATAATGCCCCCTACCTCCCCTTTAAAATTTGTCCAAATAATCCTGGGACACTCAGTTTTTTGCACAGCCCGAAATAAAAATGCTGACAGTGCTGCGTAATTTTCGATTTTTATTTAGCAAAGTTTCATGTTCAGGTGGGTATCATAGGCGCACTCGGGCGATACGGGCTAAAACCCTTCTGTCCCTAAAGATGAAGAAATAGAAGTAAAAATCTTTTTAAAATGGAGAAATATTAACAATAATTGAATTAAAATGGTGTCTAAATTATATTTAATTGTATCTATTTTTAAAGATTTTACACAGAACATGTTGGTTCTTAAAATAAATACTTTCAGATAGTAGAAAATGTTCAACTGACTATGTCATTTACGATTCTATTAACCGAGTAACATTGTCAGTGGGTTACTGTTCTATGAGGGCGGGAATATACAGAATATTCCGACGTTATAAGAGAGTTGTCGCTATAAGCGAATTCACTTGTATTTGTAGCCATTACCTAAACAAAAATCCTGGGTGCGCATTTAGTGGGCATCGTAACTTAATGTAAGATACAATTTTTTCCTCTGTTTCAGATAATTTGGATACTTAAAATTGTATTTTGACTTTGAAGTTCACGTATGTGAATTACACTATTTAATTTTATTTACTTCCGCCCCTCCCCCCGACTTTTTTGGGATTTTCAAAACTTTTGATTTTTAAAATTTGTTTGGAAATATAAAAGAAACATACCTAAGGTGACCATACGTCCCGTTTTGAACGGGCCAATCCCGTTTTTAGGTGGCTTGTCCCGTTGTCCCCAAGCACAGCTTCGGAACAGCATAATGTTTCGTCTTTAGAAAATGTCTCCTGCAATGTCCCGTTTTTACAAAGAGAGCAACCCACGGTAACAATTTCAATAAAGGCTGCTAAAAGTCTAAAATCATCTAACGGCAGTGTCTGTAAAACCTAACCTCCCGCCCTCCCCTCTCGAGACGCAAAGAAAACGCGAGGGGATGTATTGTTTTTGTGCTTGTTCTTTTAATGTTTTTTTTTCAACTATTTCAATTTATTTAATTTCAATTTCTTTTTTTAAAGTTATGTTTCTCTTTTCCTTCCTCCTCCTTCGATCTCCACTTTATATTCCTTTTTCACTCAGGTTTTCTAAGAATTTTTTTCTTTCCGAACGACAATTTCCTTTTTTTTCTGTGTGTCCTTTTGTTTACATTTCTCACTTACCTACCTTCATGCCTTGTGTCAGATGGTGTTTTTTTAAGTCGAAGAAGGACCTACTCCTTGTACTACCCGAAACGTCTTGCACTACTTTTCATAGTATATGTGCTTTTTAGCAAAGGTTTTTTTTTTTACTTTATTTTGAAATTAACATTAACACAAGCTTTTTAGCGCGTTTTTTAAACAAATAAAGGATACACAAACCTGAAATTCAGTCTCCCTACACTATTACCTTAAAAATAGTAGATGCCCCGTTTTGAAGAAGAAAATAAATACACTACTGGCAAAAAAGTACTGGTAAAATCAAACGGATGGAAAATAACCGTTTTCTTCAAAAACCTGAAATACATATAAAGGAGGTTGTCTCGCAATTTTGCTCCCAGACATAGTGTCCGTTTATTCCAGGAAATATTTATAACAGTACGGTCAAGCCTGTTTAATGGAATTCATTATGCCAAACCGTGGCAAATAGTGATTCTATGGAATATCCCCTTATAAGAATTATTTTTCGTGGCAAATTTGCTATTCCATTAAGCAGGCTCGACTGTATACGCAAGTAAGAGAGTCAAGTGCATTATTTAAGCATTAACAATTTCTTTAAATAATAAATGCAAAAATATGAAAGAACCCAGGAATCGATTTTTTTTTTTTTTTTGGAGGGGGGATGCATGAAAGATTTTGGGAGCCTCATATTGAATATAAGAGCAGAAAAGGTATGTTTAACGTATCCCATTTATTTTTTATGATTCTCATTATAACGTTAACCCATTTATTTTTTCCTTCAAAACGGGACACAGCCAGCTGTCGTCAAAAAAGGGTCTCTAGATCTGTGGCACGCGATGAACGTTTCGATCGTCCGCCATCTTGCTGGTAGTTAAGTCGAGCGATGGCAACTGCAGCCCTTTTTTCAGCATTGGGAAAGGGTTGCGCCTCAAAGGGTTAAAGGATAACATTCTGATTGGTATATAACACTACCAGTTACTTTTCCGTTTTCCTTCCCCTTCCTTTTTTTCTTCCTTCTCAAAAATGTTTTTTTCCCCTTTTTCATTATGGCAGATAAAGTCATTTTCCGTAAATTTCTAAACAAATTTTCATATTCTATTAATATTTTAACCAAAAAACGTGTGTTCTTTTTTCCACAAATCGCATTGTAGTTTTTTTTTTTTTTTTAATTATTATTTTGGTAGGTCACCTTCATAGTAATACCAAGGATTGTTTGAAAAGTTTTCAGCTTAAATTCTCAAAAATTTCACAACCCGAATATATTTCCGAGTGACGCATAATAATAGTAAACTATTTTATAGGACGCTACAACGAACGCACAGTTTTGTCAATAAGCTTTAAGATAAATTACAAAATTATAAAACAATTAAATTTGAGTACGTTTATAATATATTTTGCTTTCAAAAGTTAAGGTTTATTTTTATTTCAATAGTTGCTAAACTAAGTATTAAATCTTGTTACAACACCATTCTACACGTGCAATTATTTGATAACAACAAATATATTAAAATATTGAACAGCAAAAAAATTGGTAATAGCAAATATTGTAAAGAATACAACAGAGGTTAAGTAAAGATACCTGAAAAGTTTTCCGTGACCTTATAATATATTGAATTAATCAATGTAAAATATAAAAGGTATTTATCAGTCTGTATGCATGTTTCAGCCAAAAACTTTCGACCTTCTTCAATAGACATACATACGTCTCTCAAGAAGGTCGAAAGTATTTTGGCCGAAACGAGTGTACAAACTAATAAATACCTTTATGTGTGTTATTTTACAAGGTTTTAATTATTTCATCTTTTAAAAACCATTTTCGAGTGTTTTTTATCGCCATAACATATTATTACGTATTTTTCTTTTTAACTGCAATCAAGGGTTAGGAAATAATTTTTTTTCCCCTGCAAACAAAACTCCTAGACTTTTCTCTTCTCACCAGTATGCAGATAAGCTAATGCCTAACCTAACAGGACAAACAGTTATCAGGCAGAAATGCCCATCCTCGATAGTTAATTTTAACATGTATTCCCAGCTTTTTGCAATTCAAACGATCTGGAACGTTTCTTCCTTCAAAACTGAACGCATTAACCTGCTAAGGACACCTTAATTAAAACTGAGCTCTAAGGCATCTTTTTGAAGCCTTTTATGCGGCCTGTCAACATCTATCATAAGCAGAATCATATCATTTATTGCAAATGAAATAACAGCTTTGAACGCTGCACTTCGCTCTGGTCAAAACCTCCAAAGGGAGATAAAAGAAAAGGCACAACTTCCACACCTTAAACAGCTTGTTTATCATATAAATTGTCGATAGAGAAAAACGCTATAATTTATACCTCTTCAACGCTGAACCTTGGTTAGGGATTAAGAACAGGTATTAGCTATAATTTGCATAAAAGAACGCTTGGCAGACGTTGCGAATGAAATTGTTAAGTGGATTGATTAAGAACCGTAATGATATATTTTACAGTGGGTAAAAAAATCTGAAATGAGTTTCTTACGACATACTAGGCAGTCGTTAATATAGTTGATGGATATTAAAAAAGCGAACTGAACGAGGCGTATTCACATATCATCAAGCCATTTAGTATAGAATAAATACGTATGTTAGGGCCGAATAACCAGGTTACCTAACGCCCCGGGCATAGAATCACTGCAGTGCATCCTTCCAGTCCCTCCACGAAAATAAAATTGCAGTAAAAAAAAGTGTTTTTTTTTTAACCTTCCCAATAGCAGATAGGGTGGGCATCAAACTATCATTTCATAATTCCTTGATACTTCCCTGATCTTCAGTCATTCCAGGATCAGAATCCACCAGACTATCATTTGCATTTCCTCGATATTTTTCTGATATCCCATGTCATTCTAGGTTCGCAATAGAGGTCCAGTCTATCACATACCAATTCCCTGATATTTATACAAAGAAAGCAATACACACTCTTAAAAATTTGATGCAATATTTCACCAAAATGTGCTACTAGAAAAAGTTGGCGGCATAAGATGGTGAAACATTATTCCAACATTTGGTGCTTCACCAGAGGAGAACGGTTAAACCTGAGAACCAAGTGTTGGAATGCAGCTTCACCATCTTATGGAGACAACTTTCTGGTACCATGTCCTGGTGAAATATTGGTCCAAATTGTTAAGAGTGTACAACGACAGTGCAAGCAACGGCGTAGCTAGGGGATGGGCAGGTGGGCGCACTTTGCAGACCCACAGCCTGCACAGATTGGTCGTGAACACTTGAGTTTCGCTGTACAAATATTAATTTGATACAAATACTGTCGAATATTTGTATCAGATTAACAGATCAATCTCATCCATTTCTGAAAGCATTAGTCAAGGTTCTACATACGATTTTTTAGTTTTATGTAAATTACTAAAACAACATCGAGACATCTACTGATCAGTCATTAAATCTAAATAAAAAATACTTGTGCGCTAAAATTATAAAAGGTATTGATGAAATACGGGGGGAAAAAGCACTTAAAATATATATATTAGGGTGGTTACAAGAAATCAATTTTCAAATTTTTTGTGGAGGCACCCCCCCCCCCCAAAAAAAAAAGTTGCCAATAGACTACAAAATGAGATTGGAAAAGTTTCAGCTCATTTGCATAATATTTACCCGTGCCGCATTGAGGTTAAAGTTTAGAAAAACCGCAGTTTTTCGCATAAAAAGCAGTTTTTCCATCATAAAATGGATAAAATTGAGTCTAGAAACATAATGTCGGTCTCATAAAAAAACGGACGTTCATAAAAAAAAACGTTCTGCCTCGATTAGCCACACATTACTTGTATGTAAAAACTTAGACTAACCCTCCAAGTGGTTGTGATGTCAAATCCCGTCCACTTTTTTCCAGTTTTCACTGCAATCCATCTATAATATTAATCATTGATAATCATTGATCTGAGGTATCATAAAATATGTTTTGATATTAAAGCTTGTATGTAATTTAGGAGCCTTTTTTTTAAATAATTGCAAATTTTCCTATTATTATTTTTTTATATAATTTAAAAATTGTCTGAAAGTTTTACCGTGAAAATAACTTTAGATTATTTGCCCATTTCCAAAATGCTCAGAGGGTAACATTCGGATCATATCAGCTTGTCCTAAATGTCCTAAAAAAAAAAGCCTGCATATATATATGGTTTTTTCAGGGCCAGATATGATCTGAATCCTAAAAGATGGCCTTTTTATGAAAATTCAAAAAATTCTATTTCATCTTTCCACCTTTCATTTTTCTTTTTTCTGTACAAAATACAGGTTTTAATAAAATAATTCTGAAATTAAAAAAAAAAAAAAAGAAATTTAAGTAAAAGAATTAACAGAAAATAAGGTCAAAGAAGGCATAAAATTGAGAACGACTAACGTTCGGATATATTTGATTATTAAAGTTATGTATCAAAAAAGAAGCACGTTATAAAGAAAATAAATTATTATTGTTTACAATTTTTGGTAAAGTGGCAAGGCTTAGATAATGTGGCTTTCGAAGAGTCTGGAAAATGATTTCTACATTCGGATACTACCTATAGTAAAAACTGCTTTTGTTCTTCGTCCTTAGTTAAACAGGAATTGAATCCTTGGATAAATTTTACTCCCCTTTCAGCCATTAAAAACCTTAAAAGCTTTCACAGGTTTTATTTTCTTTCAAATAATACTGATTTTCACACCATAAATCGGGATCAGTAATCAAAAATTGCATATTAAAATTAAATCTCTTAAAAGAAAATTACTGTTTGAGATGAAATAAAAAAAATCAACTTCTTTGTCCAATAAATGATCCACTTTGTTGATACATTGTTGCTCTTACATCTTTATCATCATCATCATCATCATTTTCAAATGCAATTCATTTGACAGGCATGCTTATTTTGACTATTTTGCCAAAGTATCATGAAAAAATGAAATGCAACTTGCTCCAAGTTAAGATACTAAAGATGGCAAAGATCATTGATTGCTTTGTTTGCAACCTCTTTATCAAATTTTCTGTACTGAACAAGTGCTTTTAATTATTTTAAGTCTTGATTGGAGCTAGAGTCTGAGTGGGAGCGTTGAACCATGCCTTTACATAAATATTTATTATAAATAAACAAATGCCTGTAATACCTCCTTTTTCTAAATCTATTAATGAGACCTGATGTCTGAAAAAAAGTATTCTGAGACAGTAAATTGCCTTAGACATCCACCTGGCATGATGGACAGCGCCAGGAACTCTGAAAGAAATGTCTATTTGGGAGAGACTCTTATAAAAATAATTTTTTATAGTTATCCCTGAGCTGTTGATTTCTTAAATGTTCTGCATGAAAATTTGAGATTTCTTCCAAATTTTGTATTCTTTATGTGATAGTTTCATCTTCAATATCAGTTTTGTATTTTGTCTTGACCAATTTAGGCCACCCAATCTGAATTTTTAAAAATAATATCTGTATGAGGAGCCGCAGTTTTGCCTACTTTGCAATCAAAACAGTTTTTAGGATGATTTCTAAAATATGGTGGCGACAAGGTATATATAGAAGATTTCGATCCAGTAATTGCTGCAGCAAAAAAATACACGTTCCCTCTAAGGCAACCAGTGGTATCAAAACACATTGCCTGGATTTTACCAACTGCCTCCCATTCTTCAACTGCTGAAAATACAGCTTTTGCCTGAGTTATTCTCATACTATTTTCAAGCTGAGGAACTCCTATTAACTGTTCTTTATCGCTACAGCTAATTAAAATCGCTATTCTCTCTACATTTATTCAAAATATGAGGAAGCATTTTTACATCCCAGTGAACAACAGCATCCTCTAAATCAGAATTTTAAATCTGCTTTTTATGAGATCAATTCTTTGTTTTCGAAATTCTTGTCTTCGGAGTCTTATTGCACATCAAGGGTCCTGCACCAGAAAGGTATTATGTGTTAGTGTTGAACCACTACTTATACGTTATACCAGTACGTAAATAATAACGATAATATGGGAGCTAGGGGAGGCATAGCCCCCTCCCTGCCCATACGTATGGGCAGCCACGCTCATTCTGAAAGTAAATAAAGATAACAAAAATAGACAATAGACGTGTAATAAAGAGAATTTGAGAAATTTGTCTTAGTTGTGCTTCAACTGAAATACAAATCAAAATCTTTTTTCTGAAGCACAATGCATACCAAATAAATAAAAAAATATTTCACGAATGGTAGTTTAAGTTATGAAAATTCTTGATTTTTTTTTTATGCAAATAATACAAAAAACGGTCAAACTTATTTAAAATTCTTAATTTATCATTTTTTTTTTTTACTCATTTTACAAAAATGCAGATTTGTTGGTACGATTCACAAACTGGTCTAAAAAATACTGAATGCCATTAAATATTGGTTTTGTTGAGAGTAAAAGCTCAAAGCAAGAACATTTTTTATGAAATAAAACAAGAACTAGGTTTGTAGAACAAATAGCTTATACTAAATGAAGGAAAACCTAGATATTTGTGGCAATAATCGAAATACATTTAGAAAGAAAGGACAAATAATTGATGGCGCAATTTGAGGTCTATTAGAAACACACTCCGCTTTTTCACGTTTTTCAAATTCTCCCCAAAATGAAAAACAGGAATTGGGGACAATTTTTAATTATTGCATTGTTTTTTAATTAAATTACTGTTAATTATTTCATTAATTATAAATGTCCCCAGTTTTCCTTCAAAATCGGGGACATGTCCCCGATTCTATGTTCAAAAATCTGGTCACCTTACTCTTTGGACAATTTTATGAAAGGAAGAAAACAGAAATTCAGCACAGTCACATTTACTGGTATAAGTACGAATCTTGCCAGGCCCATATGTGTAGCTTTTAAGGCTGTTCGTTCTGAAAATCATACAACATTTAAACAGCTTTTTTTTAATAATTTAATTGCGCTAGAGACTCGAAAATTTTCAAAATGCCCTTTTACAGCTTATACTGTGAACTGCTCCAACGAACCTATAGAAGTTAGGAAACACTCGGGAAAAATTGCTAAATATAATGAAATTTTGCAATGTATCTCTGAAACCCCCGGCCGCTTTCGAAGACGATTTTTTTGCTTATACATTTTTGCTGAAAGTTAAATCAGACATACAGATTACTGTTACTATTAGTCCAGTAGTGCATACTGGATAGTTTTTGGTTTGTTTTTAAAGCTGTTCAAAATCCCTGTGACGACCATCGCTTTTCAGGTGGAATTCCCTCAACTTAAAAACTGATACAGGGTGTCTACAGAAATTGAGAAAAAAAGTTCCCTGATTTCCTTGACTTTCTTTATCAAATTTCCAGAACTAATTCTATACATACCATAATCTTTCATGTAAATCGCCATTGTGTATCATGCACCAGCAGGTGAATGCTTCATATAGGGAAATAAATAATAGAAAACCACAAAAATGCTTAATATTAATTAAATTGTAGTTCAGTTTCATAAATCCAAACATAAAATTTAGTTGAACACTAAAAGACAATATGTAGCAGAAAGTTTCCTCGTTTTATAGTGTTCAATTTTAAGCGTAAGGATGACTGATCAAAATAAAATGGTCACCTAGTCAAATTATTTTATTTCAATCAGTGTATCGTTTCAATTTTAAAAAATATGTAAAAAGGCTTAAAAATGAGCACTAAAAAAAAAAATCATCCTGCAGGGGAGCTCAGCTGGCATTACACAAATGTCCCATCACTTTAAAAACACAATGGAGAAGACTAAATCATCTTTTTCCATTCATTTTACCTATGACTTTTTTCAGGAAGCAATTAACATGCAAAATTAATTCACATGCCGATATGTTTCGAATATCCGGTTGATCCGGTTCCAAGTATGATCCACATCTTAGAACGAGTCCGAATACATGCGCTTTTTCGGATTCGTATAGTGATAGTGCCTACATCACTTGAGTCTCGGATTCATATTTCTATGTTTTTGTATTGTATGATCTGTATTCTAGTTTCGGATTCGTAAAATGTCTGTATCTGTGCATCAGTTGAGCATCGTGTGATCCAGAACTGAGCCGCGCATCAGATTGATAATTAAAAATGATCTAAGTTCACTAGGCAAAAACGAAAGTTCCCTGAATTTTAAATATTTTTGCAAAATTCCCTGATTTTTCCATGATTTCCCTGATCTGTCGACACCCTAAACCCTATATAGCGATTATGTAACAGACTAAATTTTCCTCCGAGTTATGACTTCAAAGTTTAAAAAATGTGTAAAGGGATGAAGAAGTCTTGAGCTACGGGATAGGATTTTCATCGAAAAGATGCATTGAACATTCACATCGGTATCATTTTTTGTTGAAATGTTGCACTGTAAAAGAATTTAAACCGAAAATAAAATACTTATATAATTAACTCAATAATTATAAAATACTGTCACTGAAAAGCAGCGATTCCCAACCTGTGGTACACATATCTTTCAAGGCACGTGAAAATTTGTCTTCAACGGCGGAAATCGTAAAAAAAATTCAACTGAAAATACATTAACTTGTACAGTTTTAGGCTGAAAAAAAAAAGGCTGAAATGTTAATTTTAATATCTTACTCTCAAAAGCGGGTAAAGCGCATACCTATGTACCTGCACTGTTAATTCGGTATCGTTAGCATCGTCCCTTCCTAATCATATAGTGTTCACTTAACGTTCTCCCGTCCTATATTAATGTTTATGAAAATTTCTTTTACATCAATTCTTTTTTTATTTTGATAATTAATTATTCCTATTAAGTACTTATTACAAGCAAAACTCAATCTCAATTGGAGACAGTCTTGCCATCACTTTTGAAGTTGCCTTTATTCATTAATAATAAAGAAAAGCATATCTGTGGTATGTGATGGGGGTTCATCTTTAAGAGAAAGGGGGTTATGAAAAAAAGAAAAATAAAGAATTAAAATAAGAAAAATGACCAAGCCAATGAGTAAACGACCAAGGTAATTAGCAAACGAAAGAAAGTGGTTGGAAACCCTGCTGTAAAGAATTTTTTCCCCTCCTACAATCAATAATAATAATAATAATAAACCTATGTGTGTGGGTTTATTTTTTCCTTTTTTAGGAGGTTGTACTGTACTGGTATAGTCTTGATAACTACTATAAAACCACTACAGTAAAACCCCCGTAAGTTGGACACCTCTGGTATCCCCCTAAAGTGTCCAACTTTCAGAGGTGTCCAATATATAGAGGTATATTTCTATATCATGGACACGTTCCGTTCCCCAGAAAAGTGTCCAACTTAGGGAGGTGGTCAATTTGCGGGGGTGTCTAACTTGGGAGGATCCATACTGTACAACTTTATATTGTGTGTTTTGTAAATCAATCTGCTTAATTTATTCTACAGCAGAACTCCTCAAATCTGGAATTTCCATAGCCAACACGAAATTCAGCCTTAAAATAATTCCGTTATAGAACACAAACCAAAATTTAAACAATAAATTTTTATTAGGTATGCTTAAACCCTCTGAGGTGCAACCCTTTCCCAATGCTGAAAAAAGGGCAGCCGTTGCCATCGCTCTACTGGCTGTGCCGCACAGCCAGCTGCGTCAAAAAAGGGTCTCTAGATCTGTGGCGCGCGATGAACGTTTCGACCGTCAGCCATCTTGCTGGTAGTTAAGTCGAGCGATGGCAACGGCTGCCCCTTTTTCAGCATTGGGCAATCTATCCAGCTGTTCTCGCATTCTTCCATTTTTCAGCAGATGTCAGTGCTGTTAAAAATAATCGTGACCATTTTTTACGAGAAATGACTTGCTAAAAAGTAAAGGATTCTCGTTCAGCTCTGTCACCCGCAACTATTTTTATAGAAATCATATCTATTCTTTGTGACTGGCAAGTCTAAACGTCAGTTTGGTGTTCCCAGAGCGGGAACACTGCACGTTAAAAAAATAATACAGAGTGCGGCACGTAAAACCGGACGGTAAAGTCAACACATAAAATGATATATAATGATAAAATCTTGATTGTTTAATTACGACGGGCCGGTTTCACGTGCCTCACTTTTTATCTGAGCTTCCTGTTAGGTATAATTCCTCAATAAATGTGTTTTAGTTTTCATTAATATCATATTTTCTGTTCAAGAAAGGTTAGTCTTTTTTTCTTTCCAACAACTTTACCTGACAACAACGTTTCTTAAGATTCATGTAACATTATTTCTAATTCGGAATCAGATAAGTCCTACTAATTCCGGATTTGAGAAGTTTTACTACACTAGCTGATAAAATTTGTGCATATGTAACAGTATTTTTAGAGTGATTTTAAATGATCAAAACTTTTAATGTACATTGTCGTTTTTTACTGCTGAAATACAATAATGAGAAATGCCATAGAGATAATCCTCATATACGTAGTACTTACATTTCATGTATCTAAGTTTGTTAATTTTTTGTATGCAGCAATAAAAGAAAATGCAACAAATATCAGAAAACATTTTTTATTATTATCTTATCTCAAAAACACGGGCTGCATTATCTCAAATTTAGCCCTTATATAAAAGTAATATATTTATAAATATATACAAAGATGTATTTACAAGAAAATTAAAGCCAAGCCTGTACAAAACACAATATCCACATAAAGTTCCAACCGTTGAAGTACAAGAAAACCAAGTCTTAATTTTATGTACAATAATATTGAAAGATTCTCCAAAAATACCATAGTTTCATCTCACAGCTTATATCCATCTGAAAGAAAAAAATAAAACCTCATAAATATAAAAGGTAAATTATGTTTTATTGAATACATACTTATGAAATAAGAATATTTATAAAAATGAGAACTTAAATGTTTCAAACACATTATAGAGACTGTCACATGTTAATCCCCTTTGACAACAGTATTATCTTACACTCAGTAGTTTCAGACATAGTGTTCTAAAGAATCAATGGTCTTTCACTCAGTTTTCTAAGATCAGTGTTTTAAATAAACTATAATAATAGTGCTTCTTCGAATAAGTATAATCTTGCACTAGCGTTTTAATTAAATCGTAAAAATTAATAATTTTGTACTTTTTTCTTTTTCTTTTCTTTTTACTTTTGTATTATTGATTGTTTCCTCTGTTCTTTTTTGATAATTTTCAGTTTGCACCCTCGTATTTTCTATAAAATTTTTAGTTATGTTGATGACTATTTAGTTTTTGCACAAATAATTTATTTATCTATCTACCAATCACTAATGTAGTTGCAACTGCATTGAACACTAGAAACCAAAGCTTGCATGAAAGATAGAGTAGTATCAAATAAAGTTTCAAGTAAAGGTACTCGGTCAGAACGAAAGTTCTCGGTCAGCAGGCGGTTTGTTTTGTGGTTCGTTAAGGCAAATCTGCAAGTGGACTAGCTTCCCAAGGGACGGATACCTTAAGCGGAGGATATTTTAAGGGGCTCTAACACGATTAACGTTACAGCTGAAAAAAACCGTCAGAAACTCCAGACCGTTAGATCAACTGCTGCGGGAAAAGCCAGAACAATGGACCTTGCACACTTCAGCCATCTTCAAACGTTTAGTGTCTTATCCACTAGGCCAAATATGGTTAACCGACGGCCCGCGGAACATATCAAAACCCTGTATAAAACCCGTTTAAACCATTCAAAATCCCATATAAATCCCAATTATACAGCCCGCGACTTCGCTAACATCCTGAAGTTTAGCCCACCTTTTCAGAGGCTTCCCATACCTGCACTTAGGCCACTGATCGGCGGTCTCTGCAGTAGATATGCGATTCCAAAATGGGAAACCGACAATGTAACTCACCATACTGGTAAAGTGGAGTACTTTGGATTTTACTGTTTCTAATGCTTAAAACATTTTGGGGTACTCTTACATGTCTAGACATTGATTGGATCGAAATTCTCAGAAGTGGATACCAAAAAGGAGGAGAAGGAAGTAGGGAAATAACGACGTAATCGCTCAACATCTGTTAGCGCAGATCTCGTTATAAAAGGATGTACAAGCCTATTGTTCCTGTATTATTATTTTTTTCCCATCAGGAAATACTAGCTAGATGACATTGCTGGGTGTGTGTGAGAAATATCCATCAATATCCAACCCTATTATTCAACACCTCCGCACAATGCGCAAAACTCAATCATGGCCAACCGTGCATTTTCTTTAGGGGGTAACCAGTTATACGCAATCAGAATTGGAACCGATTGATCTCTTGGCTAAAAAAGGTTCTTCAGATTCATTCAAGGGTGTGCCCAGTCCCTCAATTACTGTGTTGTGGGTGGGTAGGGAAGCGACTAGGTGCCGTGATTGACAAGTTTCGAGTGGGACGTTCGATATTTTTTTTTCTTTTAAAGTTGGGAGCCCCACCTCACTGGGTATTGTTCCTTGCCCATGCCCCGGGCGACGGCGGAGTCCTCTTCAGTCCCGGCCACACCCACCCACGCTAATGATGAAAAGTTCATAATTCACGTCAGGTGGCAACAGGTGCCAAGGCTGAGATGTTCGATTCGAAACGGATCTCTGCCTTGAAGAGCTGAAAGGATACAGCCGATGATATGATGAATTTTAAATCTAACCACTCCCGTTCCACGTCCTATTATCTACCACCTGTCGTTTGCTTTCGTACCCTCGCAGTGGTGCAATATATACCAAGAAGCTCACAATTCCAATTAACACGCTTTGGAATGCAAGAGAATGTATCTAGGAACCGCCTTATTTATATGAAGCAGCAACGCGATTTGAAAAGGAGATAAATGAATTTCAATAATGCAATTCTTTTCTTTTCTCTTTTTTCTCGTCTCTCACAGAGACGAGCAGTTCACTCTCAGAAAAAACTCGTCTTTATACACTAATTTATCCTTCATTTTGCAACGAATAATTTCCGTACTCTGTGGAAACATAATTTTTAGTGAATTCTTCTTCCCCAAATCTGAAGAACACGAAAACATTTCATTAAATCTGAAGAAGGATCTTCAATTGATAGGAGAAAAAAGAAACGGGATGTTCTTCTAATAACGGAGATATTCCGGCAGCACTGTCGACAGTAAAATTTCCGTGAATTGAAGAAATAATTTTTGAGAGTGTCGCATGTTTTAATTAAATTCTTAGTGACAACGGTACCACAGCTAAGTTAAGAGTGTTACAATAGAAAACCATTCTATCTTTCGAAAGGACCACAATTTTGTCCACGAAAATTGCGAAAATGAATGAGAATTAAATTTGAAATTAACGAGAAACTAGTATTTGAAACACTCAACCATTCAACATAGATTGAAACTATATAGACGGCGTAGTAATAAATTCTCAAATATTTAAAGAATTTGTTATACTTAGATCACCTGAAAACAGTTCTGAAACAATTCATGTTCAATTTAGAGCTCGGAACACAATCGAAGTAAAGCCATAAGAGAACTCAAAAATGTTAATTTTTTCGTACGAACACTTGCTAGTTTTACGGAGGTAAGAAGATGACAAATTTTTCTGAGGCTATCGAAGCAAATGTTTTTATTCACTTGTCCGGCATTTGCACCAAGCACAAAAAAATAAGAGTTACGTATTTTGAAAACTACGCGACGGACGAAAATTGTTATAGACCCTCTAACATGCATCAAAATTTGACCAATTATTTAGTGCAAAATCGAATCTTCTAATATTAATTTCGACTTGGAGTTGACTGAAATTCGACGACCTGAAATGTGCAGCAATAATTTTGAAGCTAGATTTACGACCAACAAAAGGACAGACAATGATCTCAACTCTACATGTTAAATTTCTTAGCAAATCATCAAGGTTAAGATCTGTTAGAATACATTTAAGTTCCAGATGCTAAATGCAATTAACCTGCAATGCCATACACATACAGATAACTTAATATACATTCGTTAAAAGAACTGTATCAGATGCAAGGAATAAAACAATGCTCTTAAGAAACCAACCTACACAAATACATTTAAACGAGATCTGTATAATTGATTCAGAACTGACATGCATAAGATGGGTAATTTTTTTCGTTCGATTCTTTTGTTCCCAGCCTCACCCCAAAGTGAAGATCAAGTGTTTCAGCCACACCCCCGCTGAATAAAGTACTTATCACGAATTCACGTCAGGTATACATACACGGGAGCTTCAGTCAGCTTGAAGCGACTTCTGTGTGTAGATCACGTTCTTTACAGCGGTAATGTTCTCAAGTTCCACCAAAAATTATAAAAGGTTTTCATTGCAGCTTTCTGTACTTCAACGTGTTTTTAATTGGCTTGTTGAGAATCTGTTAGTTTATTGCCTTTGATTTCATGGCCAACATGACAAATTCCATTTTTTATTTCGTAGAACGGAATGAAAAGTTATAGATTTGCATTTAGAAGCTCTGAACTGAAGGATCTCAACATGAATTACAAGCTGTCGTTAGTTCTTAGTCCCATTATCTGATTATGTTTTAGAAATGTTCACATGATAGTGTGTTCAATCAACACCAGTTGCTATGTAAGACCTACGATGATACCTGCCGGTAATTTAAAAATTACAGTAATGCAAAATATAATTCGATCGTTCCAACATTTTAATCAGATAAACGATTTCAGCAATCAATCAAAGAACAGTCCAAAATCGACAAGCATCGCAAGGCAAAAAAGTACAGTACTTTTGAAAAAGTCAGTTTTTGATTTTCTTGAACAGAATAACGTCTAATACACACACAATCAAGGGAAAGAAAGAAAAAAAAAAAAAAAAAGAAAGAAATACATGCAATTACAATTTGTATAACATCTTGTGATATCGTTCCACCCAAGTTATTTCTTAGTCCACTCAATCATACACTTGTCTATTTCTACTGATATCACTTCAATCCAGAGATACGCACTTTTCCAAAGTTGCAATTACTTCGCAGGACCACCACAAAGAAAGAAATCCAATTGAAAGGGTCTCCCTATCGCAAAGGGCGTGTCGGACTACCGTGCAATTACCCGAGATATTTAACAGCTATTAAAACTTAAATGCAGTTGTAAGGACGTAAATTACATATCCTCGGGAACCCGCCCGGTGGGGCTCCATTTTGTTACTTAATGGGTCCTCCACCCTTGAGAAGAACATAAGTCCACCTACTGGGAGCTTTCTTGGTGGCTCGTATGGTGGAAATCGAGGATTGAGATGTCAAAAGGGTTGTTTGAAAGAGGTCACGTGTGAAGATGAATTGGGATTTGAAATGCTGCTTACTGACAGTTCATCATCAGCAACCGTGTATTTAGTTGGAGATAAAAGTGCCACGCGACGGTCTAATAGGAATTTTGCAACTGGTACATTCGGTGAAAGGATAGACGAGGAGGAATGGTGGAGTTTTTTCAAGAGCAAAGTTTTGTTAAAAGCAAGAACTACAATTAAAATTTAGGGACAAAATTTAGTTCATTTATTAGATTACAATATTGTAGATTGCAGGGGATGCCCATCATTCCATATGGTTGCATTGCATGTGACGTAGTCTTTTGTAATTGAAAGTTTTTCTAAGCTTTCTACCAACTTTTGGCCCTAAATATTTAATCTCCAATCACGAAACTCAAGTTTTTTAAAAATTATAAACAGTACAGTCTATCTCTTTCTTGCACACACACACACAGTCAAATACGAACTCACCTAGTCAGAATACTTAATCCCTTATCCCTTTAAAATTATAGTCATTATGATTGTTTTTGATGGTTTCTTTGTCTCATTGGCTTAATCCAAGAAAAAAAAAAAAAACTTGAGTTCAAACTTTAATGATTTTTTCCAGATAATGTGGAAATAAAATCCTGCCGGAAATTACTAACAAACTAATCCAAGGATTGCTTACGAAAACTGTAGATGCCCCGACTGTCTCTACAACTGGAATAAAATACCAAAACAGTCGACAACAGAAATGTTTTTTACCAACTGACAATAGGATTCATCCGTTTACCGAATCCTTGTTCAACCACAAAGTGAGCCCAGATTTTGCGATTAAATTTTGGTACATAACTTTATTTGAAAATTATGAATGCTTACCATATAAAAAATATTCTCACGTTCGCTTGCGCATCATTTTCTTGGCAAGGTACGAAGGCACATGCCTGGATCTTTCGAACACAGATACTGGACTACTGTTACTGGTGGAGCTCTGGCGTCGCTGTTGCCTTTTCTTTAACTGGTTGTTTTTTTCGACTAGCTGACATACCAACGCTTTGATGTCCTCCAAGCTCAGGTGATTCACATCTATATCTGCTCCTGAAAAATGAAAAAGATGACATAAGTCATACATCAAGAGTTCATAAATCAAACAATAAAATTAAAAAAATCATGGAATCAAAACAGTGGAAGAAAGGCAGTAAAAAATGCAACAATGTTCTAATAAAATTTCTCAAAGACAATAATCTATTAAATCAAATATGATTTTAAAACTATCAATTTATTTTAAATCTGAATTATGAAATACTGTAATTATATTTCATTACATATTTAGATGTACTGTGAATAAAATGCTTTACAACATATCATACCTGAATTAATTAAACTAGTCATGAACTATTGAAAAGATCGCTGAAGATAACTGGACATTAAATTTCTAGCACCAAAGTGGCATTGCTTACGAAGATCTTAAAGAGTTTCTTAAGATGGCAGTAAAAAGCATTAACTTCTTCAATCTACGAAAATTTCACTGACCAAAAGTCACTCCAAGAAACATTTAATATGCCCCTCCCCCACTCCCCACACATACTTAATCCAATTTTTATGAATAAAATATTAGCATATTCAATAAATAACCTAAATGCATTTTGTATTCCCTCAATAGATGTCAACGATAGTTATTCCTCCCACCATCCCACAAAATCTTTTTAAATGCACAAATAAAGTAAGGACTGGTTTTTAATTTTAAGAGACATAAAAATATCTATATATAATCTTCCTAGAAACATTCTGATGTTATGAGTCGAGAAATAGACAGCTGGTAAGCGAAGAACATTAAGTATCTTAAAGAGTGACAATTAAGAAAGAAAAAGGTGGAGGGGGGGGGGGAAGGGAAGCTACAGAATGGACTACATTCTCAGTTTCTAAAGTTTGACCTGTTTAGAGCATGTCGGTTTTCAGTTTTATTTGCTTTTTTTTTTTCTTTCCAAGCACGGTTGTTGCGTTTGTGTGTATTGCTGACAGATTGGAAAGACAACAGGTGAAGAAAAAAAAATTATTTTGACCGCATTTTTTCCTTTTGGAACGTTTCGATTGGCTAAAAACTCTCCAATTGCTACGTTCAAAGGCGGGATTTCACTCGATTTCTTCTGTCATATTTAATTAGATACTCTTGCTCATTCTAAAGACCAGAATATTGCTCAACTTATTTACCCAAGATCATTTTAAAGATAATAATTTCCTTCACCGTAATCGACCATTTGTATTAACTGGTTTTATTTTTTTTTCTTTTCTATTTAAACGATTTGTAACATTGTTCTACTTTTTAAAAAAATGAGTAGAAATAAAAAGGGTGGAGAGTTAAAGTTAACTAAAATACTCAAAAAAAATATCAATTATAATTTTTAAGTAATACCGTATTAAATATTTTACGAACGCACATTTCTTCAAAATATAAGAAATATTAATTTTTACACAAACACAAAGAACTAAGCTCCTTGGTTAAACCTACTGTAGAAATACCAAAACACTTTACAACAGAAGCTTAGAAACTGAGACCAATAAATTTTTATGCTTTCGTAAATGTGAAACAATATATAATGTTAAAAACCAACAATTAAATTTATTACAACGCTTAAGAAGTTTCGATGTTTGACCATCGGTTACACTCAAAATGTTAAGGGTATTTATCTATAAAAGTCATATTTTTTCTGCTATTGGTTGCAGTACCAACGAAAACTGTATAGTTTTCTTTCTAACTAGGTTACAGTAAACTAAATTATTAAGGCACAAAACAGAAATATATAAACGTCCAACACATGTATGTATTTTCAGCCGTTAATACCCACACCGAAAGGTTTTTTCTACCTCAGACACATTAATATTCCATATCTATGCAAAGTTTGAATCTTTTCTAGTGAAACAAAATTTTGTATAAGATAACATTGTCATTGAATTCGAGATTCGTCATTGAATTTGAGATTTATCCAGATAAATGTCACGACTGCTGACATGAGCATTTCAATACATTGGAAAAAGAATAATGATAAAACCCCGTAATTCGTGTAATCTACACTGGCAGACAAGAAAAGATGAAGAAAAATCGCTTTATCCCGCATAAGCCCTAAATATATATCACTAGCTCGATCTTCATTTTAATGAGCATGTATTCCAGGCGCCGGATTAAGCTGTCCGCCTGGAGACATCACACCCGCCTTCTTGGAGCAATGAGGAAGAGCTGGCCTCCACTTATCCAATTGCTCCTCGTTTAGTCGGACATCCTGCCCTTTAATCAGGAAAGACGTTTTCAACATGTGCATGGTGATGACTGGATACTGAATTACGACACGGGATCTTGGTTTGTCGCCAAAATTTCTGCCAACTTAATTAGCCGGTTTTAATGTAATGACAGAGCGTGCAGGCAAAAGGGAGATGGAATAATTAAAGGATAAGATTAAACAATATCGGTTCTCTAAACTGGAAATGAGCATAAATTCTTCTGAGCTTGCCAAGAGTTGGAAACGTACTGATCTCCAGCAGGTCAGCCGCTCAGCAAATGGCAATCTTGCATAATTTTCACTGCGAGACAAAGAACTGTGACTGGCATTTTATGCAACACAGTTCTTTGACTTATTTTTCTCCCCCAACACAACAGCTATTAATGCAACAAAAGCAGCATAACTAGAGCTTTGAATTAATCACGTAATCCATCAGACCTCTAACAGCTTGTCCTCAGCCTCTGGAAGAGGGAGGAGGGGTGAATTAATATCGAAGTCAGCAGGGCATTTTTAGATGGGCTTTATTCTATTGTGCCGTGATTCCGGTAGGGATATTGTGTGGGAAAATATGCTTCACGTCACCACGTGCTCCCTGCTCATATGAGTTCGATCAGATGCATATGAGGGGCTGGGTAGCTGTTTCCAAAAAGTGACTTGGTGATAGTGATAGGTCATGCGTAACTCCAGTTTAAGGTGATTCTTTAAAGCCCAAGACTACTGAAAGGAGGAGGATTCACTTTGCAATTAAACGATCACAAAGGAGCAAAATACCCTGTATTTTTATACTGTATTCGGAATCAGGCCTCTACATCAGTGCTTAAAGGACTGGACTTTTAACCTTTCATTGGCTTCATGACCATTCTCTTTGATTCACGGTTGAAACCAGAAACTCGTTTCGAGACAACTAAGTTCATTTAAATTTTACTAATTATGGCCGAAAAATTGACTTCTAACAAAGATATTCAAAGATCTACCTTTGTAAACCCTAGGTTTCACAGCTTGAAATTTAAAGTTCAAAATTGTATGTATAGGACATTGTAAAAAGGGAAGGAAATATGAAGCAGTAATCTAACGGTGCTATAACACCTACAAATAACTTCAATATCGCAATTAGTTCTGCGAAATACATAGGGCATGAATCAGGTGCTGTGGTACTTGTACTTTTACTTGACAAAATACGAATGGAGGTATATTCCATACGCAGTTTTTTTGACGGCATGCTTTTTGTGGTCGCATTCTTCACATAGCATGTAAAAACACAATTCTACAGTCAAAATGCAAAAAAAGGGCGAATCACTATATCTTTTTTTACGATACATATATCTACAATTTTGTATAAACAGAGCTACTTGATGATCACACAGAATAAAGTTTTATGTCATACCATCAAGCAGACCTTTAAAATTTGATGAGGTGTAGTTACAAAGATTTTTTGTCTAACCTATGTTCACACTTCTGAAAAGCAAAGTAGAGTGAACAAACCAACGGTGTTATGATCACCAGCTAACTAAACAACCACCCTAGGTATCTTCAGATACATTTACAGCTTCGAACACAAAGCTTCCATCTACAAACTTCAACCATTCTTTTCCTTTTTTCAATATTTACACCGGGGCAGGAATCCATTCAGCTGCAGCCGGGTCTTTTGCCTCTAACCCACGGATGTTCCCAACTGTGGCACGTGCTATACGTGTGTTACGCCATACGCTGCAGAAATTCCCCCTCGCATATTAAATTCCATATAAAACGAGAACAATGCAGCCTCCTCTGCCGGGGGGTTGGAGAACTTACCCCCTTCCCGCAAAAGCATGCGAAACGTATGGATTTCATTTTCCCAAATTGTACTATACGACACCAATAGTCTGATTTTGAGTTAAGTACTGAGTTTCTTCTGTGGTGGATCCGAGTTGGCTTATGGAACATGTCACCCCCTTCCCGTTGGTGGTAAATGTGAAAGGGGACTTCGGGTTTCGCGAGAGATAAATGCGTTTATGCTGTTTTTATACTAAACAAAAATCCTGTCTTAATATGAAACTCGTATCAAAACCATTGAGCTAAAAAAATTAACTTCTATTTCGTGAAGTCTCACTGACAAATTTTCTCAACATTTAGGTAAGAACACTGTGATGAAAAATTCCGACCAAAGTATGAAGGATAAAACTAGATTAATCATTCAAATTTCTTACATGTTTTAACATGGTGATGTTAAGAAATTTTCGAATAATCACCAAGATGAACAATTTACTGGGGAACGTAAAGTGCCTATGACATTTACATGTATCTTTAAAATGTTGAACACTTTTTGAGGGAACCGTAAACGTCCAACTATCGCAGGTTTCACTTTATAAATATTTCATTAATAAGCGTAACCAAAATTTCAGGTGTGGACACTTATTCCTTACGCTCAGAATAGCAATATTACAAACGAACATAAAGACAAACAATAAAGGGTGGTGGAATAAAAAAATCTAAAAGGATAGTTTAATTTTACAATTACCAGAAATTGGTATATAATGAGTTGGCTTGCAAATAGATGTTCTGTTTGATTAATGGCCAGCTTCAACGCTGCCTAATTTTCCCAAAGTTTGGGTGTGTCGAAAGTCGTAATGTTTCCAAGATTAAACATGAGGCCAAAAGCTCATCTACCTTTCATAAAAAAATAAAGCGATTTACCAAACTCCTCCCGGTCTCTTTCTGTTGCTTCAGAAACAAATGTTGTATCACAGTACATAAATTTGGAAGTCCGTGGGTTAGTCCGCAAATTCCGTTTTAAATGAAACAGCTACTTGTTTTGTGCCCGGCTAATGGATAAATTTTTCTTTCTCTGTCACACCCTCAAAGAAAGAAGGGGGGAAAAAAACTTTTTATTGTAATCAGTACGTGACCTGGAACAGAATATGGGAGTTAGGAACTATCAAGTCATTCTTTTATGGGTTTCATTCGAAGACATTGGCTACTGTGTTGTTGTTATTACTCCGTCAGAAAATGGAGATTTGGGCAGGATTAAGTTTGAAACCAGAGGATGTTTAGAAATAAGTGGCGGACAGAAAGAACAACAGAAAAAAAAAAAAAAAAAAAAATTATCTGCAGCATTTTTTTTTTTTTTTTTTCAGAAAATGCTACAGTAAAAACAGAAAAATTCATAAATATTATTATCAGTTGACGAAACTGTCTTCCAGTAGCAAATGAAGATTTGGGCAGGATTAATTTTGAAATTGGATGTTTACAAATCAGTTGTGGACAAAGAGAAAAAAATCAGCACCTTTAAAAAAAGAAAATGCTATAATGAAATTGAACAGCTCGTAAAAACTATCAGCAAACGAATGTGATACTTAGAAGCAATTTGTTTTAGTTAGTCTACCACATAATGATGGCACGGTACATTACATACCGTTTTAATTTTTTTTTTTTAATAGGAAAAGGTACTTTTCAAATAACAACGATTAAAGCATTACCTAAATCAGAGTGGTGTATGTAACTAACCACTAAATGGTATATAACTACGGAATATAACTAACCACTTTTTGGAAACAGATTTTTTAAAATATTTTTTCAAACTAGTAATCAACTTCACACTAAACTCACAAATTTTGCTATATTTTAGCCGAAACATTACTTTTTACAAAAAGTGGTACATTACATTCCAGAGCAGTTGTTCCACGGAATTTGCGGACTAACCCACGGACTTCCAAATTTATGTACTGTGATACAACATTTGTTTCTGAAGCAACAGAAAGAGACCGGGAGGAGTTTGGTAAATCGCTTTATTTTTTATGAAAGATAGATGAGCTTTTGGCCTCATGTTTAATCTTGGAAACATTACGACTAGTTCCAGACCAGAGCAGCAGAGAGCAATCGGCAACTCTGATTAAATATGTGAGCCAATTATGAAACTCGGTCCACTCATAAAAACTTCACGACAGAAACTGTCCAACTCAACTTCCATACATTGATTCATAACAAACTGAGCCTTAAGAGCTTATAACAGTTAGATTTCCTATAAAACCATACTTCTATTTAGAAAAATTAAGAGAATTGTGCGCCTATGGAAAATTATGGACGAAACACCGCTAGCAGAACATGACGTCAGCTGCAGGAGGAACAGAACACCGATTTCGGAACCATTCGAAGTGAGACAGCGAAATTCCTGTCTCTGGCCGAACATCCTTCACACCAATTTAATCACACACTCGATATGACGAATGCCCTATTATGCGGGGAACAGATGTTTCTGACGCTCCGCTTTGATACGCCTGAAAGCATGACGGTGATTTTTATAAAAAGGGCCGCGTGTTTTCTCACGGTAATAAACGTATGAACGCGAACAACATAAAAATGCTGCAATGCACAGCTTTCGCATTTTTTACTAGTCAGTCCTATTGTTTCTTTCGGGGGGAAAAAATGGAGAACTGCGCTTTGAAAATTCAATGTTGCTAGTGTGTAACAGATAGCCAGAGTAAAGTTAAATTAACCCTTTGAAGCACACCCATTGCCATCGCTCGATTTAACTACCGGCAACATCACGGTTTCTACAAATTTCACAGCTTTTGCTTCCCTGACATCTATCATGCTCTTACCTGACTTTTTATCTAGCGTTCTTTCCTGAATTTTGCGTTTCTATTTTTAATATTACATCCTTTAATTAATAACTTTTTTATATATTTTGCCCCTTTTTTATAAATAATAATAATAATAAAATCAATATACACAAAAATATTATTTGACATCACTGGATTCTAACAAAAACCATGTTTGATAATAATTTAGGATAAAATTAAGAATATTTCAACTGAACAAGATATGTTAATAAAGGACACATTTTAAAATTATTTAAAAAGTTAAATGAAAATAAAACGATTTCTACAATTAGGTTCAACTGGAAGTATTTTCTTGATTTTGCTGCAAAATTCAAATATTCTTGCATTTCCCAGACCTTTCTTCAATTTCTTCAAATTTCCCTGACTTTTTCCCCAAATCCCTGGCCAAAACTCATTTCCCTGACTTTCCAGGTCTGTAGAAACCCTGAACATGGCGGTCGATCGTAGTCATTAGTTAACAATGATTTGAAATTTTTGAAAAAATAAAAAAAGGATAAACACTAGGTTGCTAAGACAATGAGTTGAGAATACGGTGTGTAATTGAAATTCGCGTCTTTTTGCAAACATAAAAGTTATGGCAGGAGTACTGGAACAACGCGTAAATTTGTGACAGTCAAACCCAAGCAGAGTAATTAAAAAAAAAAAAAAGAAAGAAAAGAAATAGAAAAAGAGAGAGATGAAACTGGTAAGGGAGAAAAAGAAATCAGGAAAAATTGGAACCCCTTAACCCATTAAGCGCCAAAGCTCCCGTTACGGGAACATCTATTATATATATTTTTTTCCTTAAAATATTTTAACGCAATTTGCGAAATACAAAATTTATATAAACATTTACACTATAGGGTGTGTTATATAGTGTAAATGTTTATATAAAGTATGTATTTCGTAAATTGCGTTAAAATATTTTAAGAAAAAAAAAATATATAATAGATATTCCCGTAACGGGAGCTTTGGCGCTTAATGGGTTAATAATCTACCAATTTATCAGGTCACATGTCAGTCAAATATCGATTGCTGTTTTATGAATAACTACATGTTCTTCTCTGAGAATCTAAAATTTAGAGAAGGTAACAAGCCAAGTTTATTTTTTGAAGGTTTGGGACCATTCCCAGATTTGTTATTTGTGTTTTACACCGGTAAGGAGGAAAAGTTCCCCGACTTCTCCGAACTTGTGGCAAGAAAAAAAAAAAATAATAATAATAATTAATATACCTCTAACTTGATTGTTAATGGTTAATGTATCACCTCAGTCTAAGGCCTGAGAAAAAAAAAAAAAAGAAAAGAAAAGAAAAGAAACAGTTGCTTCGAATGATATCTATCAAATTAAAATGCAGGGCGAATCCGCAACTGATAATTCCCTCACCATATATCGTTAAGGTGGTATTAACCACGTATTACGCACGCAAAGGAATTAGACTTAGAAAACAGAAGGCCTTTTTCTCACGATCCGACTGTGTGAACAATTCCGCTGACAGGGTTGACGAAAACCAGTGTGCGGTTGGAGAATTAATGCCCTTAAGTTAGCATGAATAAATAAAGGGATATAATGATAAAGAGTAATACCATGAAGACAAAAAAAAAAAAAAAAAAAAAAAACTAAGGTTACAGTGCTAATACACGCAAAAAGTTATCCCCTTTTACTCTATCAACGTGCTTTTTGAGAGCGCACTTTGATTGGACAAGTTGATGTCGCCAAATAGTTTCCATTAATTGATATAAACAAGCTGTTAGTCAGTAGAAAAAAAAAAAAGATCGTGAAGAAGAACATACACGGGTGACTCTAAAAAACAGCAACTAATGCATATACGGGGTTTTTAGGTTTCCGAAACAGAAGGGGATAGAAATAAAAACAACCCGAGAATTTGGATATCCCATCTCAAGTTTTAAACGAAAGCTAACGTAATATTTTTTAAAGACAAAATGCTAATGTTATCGATCTGTTAATCGACCACGACTTCGCCAATTATCAAAAATTTCGCCAAGTCAGGAACGAATCCATAATCACCATCCCAATTCACGCGACATTATCGAAGCAGCAGTCAACCACCTGACTACTAATAAAAATACAGGTTGCTTAACGAGCGATAAATTAAAGATGGGAAAAAGAAAAAACAGCGTGAGAAAAGAGACGGGGCAGCTGCAACACTTACTTCCATGATTAGAATGACGATTGTCGTTATTAGGCCCGCAAGAGAGAGAAAAAGAATTAATAACGTGGGAAAGTAAAGAAGTTGATGATACATGAAGGGTTCAGATAGAGGTTTGTTTAATTTATTCGGGTGTGTGTTTATGTCGATACTCTCCGCATGCCATTGAACTGATCATCTAAACACTTGAGATAGTGATTCGAATTTCATCGAGAATGTATTTTCCAATTAGATAGTGTTATGATTGACTAAGTTACATCGAGGTTCCAGCTAATAGAATTCATTATTAGAATTCGTTCGAAACGATGCGGTCACTGTAAGAGTTCGTCTTCCGTCTTTTTAAGTGCAGGAATGATTAAAAACATAATTAGTAAGTTTAAAGAAAAAATCCTGGAAAAAGAATTGTTTTGATATCGTAGCAATCGATCGTATTTCCATCATTTGTACAATTTTTAACCCATTCGTGCCTGGATATTTTTGCGACTTTCTTCGATTTTTACTGATAACAGAAATAATAGATAAATTTCTGATGTCAACTTCTTGAACAAGGGATGATTTTTTTTTTTAAATCATTAAGCATAAAAATCGAAATATCAACATCCTACTGGGCCATGTTAAAATATTTTGTAGAGTTGAGGCTCAGTACTCATGAATAAAGGCTAGGAAAAATAAATAACGTTTTCGACTAATAGCGAAAATGCCGTCCCAAAAAAGGGACACTAGGCATAAATGGGTTAAGTTAAAGCAGTTAAGTTTCGAAAAGTGGAAATAAAATGTTTACAGTACATTTATTTGTTTAAAAAATTTTCAAACGGATAATTATTAAAAATCATGGGTTTGACATTTAAAATGCTCATAAAAGAGCAATTGCAATACTGTTTCGGACGATGCCACGTACCATCAGTTGCCATACCGTATGTTGAGCAGGATTGCTCCAATGCTGGGCTTCCATAAATCCACTCACTTGACAACATCTAATTACACAAATTTCATTTTATTCTATTTTACTTCTGAAGTTTCTCTCAAACGGATACTTAAGAGGAAACAGGATCTAACCTGTACAGCACGATCAGGTTTAACGTGAAAACCAAATGCAAATATGGTCACTGCAGAATACTAAATCTGCACAGACCTGAAGAACCCGTAATTTCATCTTTCAGCAAATAGCAAAAGAAAAAGAAACAACAAGACGGTTAAAACACACAGTAGGAACAAAATTAAGAAAAAGTGTCAATCAATTTCTTCTGAACCACACAGTGCTGTGTAAACTGGATATCCTGCTGCGATAGAAGATGGACCACACGTAATGAAGACTGGACTTTGAAATCGAAACCCGACATACACACAAAGACACATAGGTGTGGTTACGTAAACTAAACCCAGCCCACGCCACAAAAAAAGACAGCTTCTTGGTGGTCGTTATTGTGGTACACTCTGTAATTAGTGTACAAACAGTGAAAGGGGAAAAGGAATAGACGTCATTATCAGCGAAAATATGTAGTGGAAGTAATAATAGACAGGAACTCCTGCTGTTGCCAAGATAGATTTTCTTGTCACAGGAACTCCAAGTTTTTTAAAGCTACATATTTCAACTTTTTTTGTTGCTGTTCTTTAGACCTTTCTTTGGACGTAATTGACGAACAGCAGATCTTTCCAACATTTTTTTTTTTTCAAATAATTATACTGTCTACAGTTATAAAGTAGAAGCGGAAGCCTTTGAAAGGAAACCTTATTATACCACACAACAAATTAAGTAAGACACTACTTTGGTTGGAAATGTCCCAGTATTCTAATTATTCCTGGTTATCTTTTGTATTTTGAAGAAACTGGAAGAAGAAATACCGTATAGTAAGGACAAATCTACTTAGTTCAGTACTTGCAGTAAATATGTCCATCCCAACGAACAGCTTGTTTAATCTACAGCAAGATAATAGATTCCATGTCATATCTCGTGACAAGTTTAGTTTTTAGTTACTTGATAATTCGAACTAGGCCTACACACTAAATGCTACAGAAGTGGAGCATTATGGTCCACTTAGTGCATGAATTTGCGGTGTGTTACAAATAAACCAGTGAAAGTAAAAAGGCAGAGTCCTCTAGCATGCTGCTTAATCGAGAACGACAAAATAATTGAAATTTTTATATTACTTCATTGGCGTGGAAAAATCATACTCAAGAGCAAATCGAAGATGTTTTTATACGTTACCGGAATGATAAATTCAAACTCATTAATGAAAAGGTTTTTTTTTTAATGCAATTCTCATTTTACATCATGTTTAACTAAGCTGACCACACGTCCCCATTTTTCGGGGACTGTCCCCAATTTCAGGACGTTTTAAAAATTGTCCCCAAACTGAAAAACAGGAATTGGGGACGATTTTTAATTATTGCATTGGTTTTTAATTAAATTACTGTTAACTATTTCATTAATTATAAATGTCTCCAGTTTTGTTTCAAAATCGGGGACATGTCCCCGATTCTATGTTCAAAAATCTGGTCACCGTATGTTTAACGCTAAACGCATACGCTACACCCGAAAACGGCAAAAGAATGAGCATTGCCTCCTACCTAAACCTCTAAACTCAACCTGAGGCTCCATAAAGGGATCATTCAACAGGTACGATTATGGATCGAACTGATTGATTTACACATGGAGTGTACCTGTCAGCGTTAGGCCACCCCGAAATGGAACCGTCACGCTTTTTTCTTCTTACATATTTTTTTTTTCCCATAACACTAGAGTTTGTGGCATTTCTTGAGCACTTTTGATACTCGTGAAGTAGATAGGACCACCAAAGAAAAAGAAGCTTTCTGAGAAGAACATGAGTCACGCAATTGTTTGTAGGAGTGATTTGTAAGTTCATTGTGAATGATGTTCCATCTGGAAAACTATATATTCGCCAAAACCTTACGAGATTGTACTTTTGTTCTAAATCATTAATTGATTAGTAACGCCTGTGAACTCTTTACTAAAGACACCAGTGAAATCCAGCAGCAATGTATATTGAGATATTGTACACAACATCGTAAAAAATGAAAGTGCGCCCAAGAAGTTTTTACGTTTTTTGCATGATCTACATAACTTTCCAGTAAGAAATAAGATCACAAAAAGAACTCAAAATTTTCCTAGATTATAAAATAAATACAAAACTCAATTTTATGTATTAAATTATTATTTTAGAACATTCTTATTACCTAGGAACTGTGTTTTAATTTTCAATAAACCATCACTAATTAAGAATCTACATCTCCTTAAAAGCAATGTTGCACATTGACAGAAGTAATCAAATGTAAAAAAAATGTAATTTAGAGAACGTCTGTTTTCCTTTTCAGATAATAATGAAGAGAAAGCCAGGTAAAAATCTATTTACAATTGATAGCAATCATTGCGAGGTTAAAATGCATTTTGACTTGAACAGAATTGCCCACTAAACGGAAGGTGGGGCTCCTCAGTTATACGATTTGGCTACATATTCGAGATTAAATAAGCATATTACTGGAGTAACGTTCGATTCTTTATTGCTACCTGAAGCAACATTTCCTGTTTTTGGTGCATTGTCATAAGCTGTTACATCCGTACAGTTGATGTTATTGGCATCAGTTAAACAAACAACTAATGATGGATCATTGCTAGTGGTGTTTTACGTTCTCACACAAAAATCAGAACGTAACATTAAAAAAGACTTTATGGATTAGATTTATAATAAAAAAAGCTAAACTAACTGATGCCTAATCTAACTTGCCCAATACGATGGTTACAACTCCGCACAGTTATTGAGTCACACAAGATTCACACAAGAATTAACAATAACCTAGTAAAACAATTTCGATTCCTCTAATTTCTAGATATATTTTTAAAATAATTAATGTTCAGCTAGCTATCTTACACAGGAGACCTATTGTCTAATTGGTCCACAATCCAAGAATCATTTAACAATGATAAAAAAAAAAAGTCCAATTTATTAGCTACAATACAAAAGCCAATTTTGTTCCTGAAATGATAAACATGCCGAAATGTCCCCAAACAAGATAGCTCTAAAAACTTCCAACTATTTATACAGTTTACTGACAACAATACCTTCGAACTACTGGCCCCCGAAATTGCAAAATGGTCAAAGTGAATTGCCTCTTTCCTCCAAAGAGCGGTTTAACACGAGAAACCAGATTAGCCATTTAATAAAGAAACGGTGGAGTTCTTTGATTATTCTCCCCCCTCTGCAAACCCAAGAAGCAAGTAAAGATACTTTTTTTTTTCCGTTTCAAATAGGGGGTGACATTGAAAGCCAGGTGTGACGATTTCACTATAAAAGCTTTTCACTTGTAGTCTTCAGCGGGGATAAAGTACTTTGGAGATTATGTTTGGCAAGCAGCTGCAGAAGGCCCTACTATCGAACTATTGTGAACTGTGTAGTTGTTGGGCTTGAAATGCGGCGTACCAATGTTAGATGACTGGATTATTCATTGTTGCCCTGTTATGTCAGCAACTCCTTTCCCCCCACCAACGTACCCCCCAATTACAAAAAGGTAAAAAATATTTTCATAAAAAGCTTTGGGATTTTCTTTTTTTTTGGACAGACGCCCACCAGATGCCTTAGAGGTAGATTTGCTCCAAGGACTTGCTCAATTCCTTTGTTGCTGTTTTGTTGCTTTTTTTGCATGGGACATCATCATGTTTCACAACTATTACGGCATAATGCGCGCATGTTTATCCGCTAACAAAATAAACAAATATGTGATCAAAATAGCAATACGACAGGTCTTAACAGGATTTATAGGCTCAAAAGTTGTTGCAAAGGTCTTGTTTTATATGTACTCTGTTAAATTTGTTAAAGCTTTTGGTGAAAGTTGCGTTATATACATTTACAGATTTATGCCTGATAATTCAATACAAATGGGAATTTATGCCATACCGTTCTTGCAAATATAAGTGAATAAAAATAAATCAATGCAATAACCCCTCGTTATACCGTTCCTCGACATAGTGCACATTCGGATATATATCGCGCTTTTTCAATGTCTTCCAATATTTTTAAAGCAGAAAATGACATGTGTGAATACACAGGTATTTTTGTAAATAAACTTAATCACCGATGAAATTTCCCTGTCTTTATTAAGTTACTTTTTGTTTAAATTTTCGGTATTTAACATTGCTAATTTTAATTTTTTTATGCATATAATGTTAATAAAAGCAAATTTTTCTCCATATCCTTCTACAAGGTGTTCACCAATAACAAGAGGCAAAAATAGTATCATTAGAAGCCTAACTGACATAAAAATGTCGCCACTTTAGTAGCCATTTTCTTAATTTTAGTAGCCAAAATAGCAGAATTTTTGCGTGATTTTGAAGTTAAGAAATAAACATACGTCATTTGGCTTCATTTAAGAATGAATAAAATGATAAATTAAAAAACTTCATGCGTTATATAACAGAGTAGACAGTACATTTTTTTTTAATAATACGTGACCAGTCGCAACTTGTGAAAGAAAGTAGAGTTGAGAAAGACCAAAGTCTGATTTTCAAATTAGTCGTCTGGAGTAAGGTACAAGTAGCCAAAAACTTGAAAGTAGTATGAAAATGACGTTTTTCATTTTAAAAAAAAGTCGCCCAGGTCGCTTTATCTCTAAATAAGTAGCAAAAGTCGCCTTTTTAGTCGCCGGTGGATACCTTGCTTCCACCGTCAGATTTATCACATCATCGGACATATCTTATATTTTTCGTGTCTCGCAACAAGCGCGATATAGTAAAAGGCTACTGTACAAAGCAAAAAATGTTATAGTTTGTATAGAATAAATAAATAAATAAATAAAATATTAGTTTTTCACTAAACATGTTTTCAAGAGAAGCGATTCAACTTCCAAAGTAATTCACGAAAAACTTCAGCTGGCAACCTTCCACCGATTTCTACCCTGTTACCAAATCGAATTACGAGGTTATCCGATATTCGGAACCGATTCAATCCGACTGGTGGCCGAATATGTCCGAAATAAACTTCTATTGAGACATCAATTGGTGATCGGATCAATCAGCAACGATTAATCGATACTCTTTAAAGGGGTGGTCCTGCGATTCTGAATGCATCGTAAGGCGATTGGGTGGGGTTGAAGATCTTTGAAAGGATGGCAGGGTGAGGCGTTCGAAATTCTATGCTTAATCAATTAAGTCTGTCTCTCTCTGATGGATGGAATGTGCCTCGGTGGGTGTGAAGGTAATGAATATTTAGCGGAGATTGAGAAATAGAATCAACAATGTTGGCAAGGAAATTGGCAGGATATAATTTGATAGGGGTATACGCGAGAGCAGTCCGATAAAGCGTGCATTAAACAATCGAAATGACGGAAGCGTGCAGGGAGAATTGAACAAGTACAAGCAACGCCACCTAGGTTGTGGAAGGCTAAAGTCTTTGACATCATCGTAGCTAAATCTTTCGATAATTTTTTTTTTTAATATGGTAAGTCCTATCAGGCATTAAAAACTATCCCGTATTTAAGTGAGAAATTGAAATATGTTTACTTTATCAAAAGGATTATTATTATACTCGTATATTTATTTAGCATACCATGTAATTAGTATTTTTTACAAATATATTTTAGAATCCATTAATTTCTGCTTAACCCTTTAACGCGCAGTGTTCCCGTTATGGGAACACCAAGCTCTGACGTTTTGACTGTTGCCAGTCACGAAGAATAGATTTGATTTCTATAAAAATAGTTGCGGATGACATAGCTCCATGAGAATCTTTTACTTTTTAGCACGTCATTTCCCGTAAAAAAAATGGTCACGATTATTTTTAACAGCACTGACATCTGCTGAAAAATAGGAAGAATGCGAGAACAGCCTGATAGATTGACCAATGCTGAAAAAAGGGCAGCCGTTGCCATCGCTCGACTTAACTACCAGCAAGATGGCGGACGATCGAAACGTTCATCGCGTGCCACAGATCTAGAGACCCTTTTTTGACGCAGCTGGCTGTGCCGCACAGCCAGCTGTCGTATATTAAGCAAAGCGTTTCAGATGCAGATATTTTTAGATCAGACGACACTGCTGCGATGACGAAATGAGAAATCTGAATAAAGAAACAGGCTGGCTGTGCAGCGGCACAGCCAGCTGTCGTCAAAAAAAGGGTCTCCAGATCTGTGGCACGCGATGAACGTTTCGATCGTCCGCCATCTTGCTGGTAGTTAAGTCGAGCGATGGCAACGGCTGCCCTTTTTCCAGCATTGGGAAAGGGTTGCGCCTCAAAGGGTTAACAAAAAATTCATGTTAATAATATATAATACAAGTCCATACATTTTTATATCATCGCATTAATTTTTATCGTATGCAATTGCGTTGCGAAAACGGGACCTTCCAAAAGACGTGCGTTACGTGCTGACACCCCATTAGCTCATCTTAGCCTTTATCACCTTGCGCAATTGCACAGATGCGTGCCATGCGCGCCTGCGCTTTCTTTTTTTTTTTTCTCCTGCAAACTGTCCAGGTGTCCGCAGGAATTCGAACGTGTGTATACGAAAGAGATTCTCTCCATCTCCCTTCCCCGACCATCGTACCTGTTCGGGAATTTTTCTCACGGCCTCCTCTCTCTCTGGTGTTCGAAGCCTGCACCACCACCTGAAATGCCCGAGGGGGTTGCTGCTATTAAATTCGCGCGCGTTTTTAATAGCTTGGCGACCGAGTGATTCCGCCAAGGGAAAAAAATGAAACTGAAACTGCGCTGATCAGGCGGGCTGTTGTTCAGAAGGCAAATGCATTGTCACTGAAAAAGTTGCTCCGATAATACTTTTTTTTTAAATGTTTGTACTTAAATACGTATTAAATCAAAATTTAAAACGTTTAAATACCAGAATTGTATTATTTCAGGGATTTATCCAAAAATGTTCAGGGTCTCATTTTTGAGAAAACTGTTTATTTTTGAGAATTTCGATATTTGTTTTGTGAATTTCGACATTTATTTTTGTGAATTCAAGACTAATTTTTGTAAAAATCGCTTATTTTGGTTTAAAAAAAAATGCAAAAATTTAAATATAGCGTAAAATGCGAATGAAGGCGTCGTATTAATCGATTACATTTTTGTGAAGGGGCCGTTCTAATCGATTGTAATTTTATGAAGAGGCCGCTAAACGGACCCAAATTTCGTTTGCATCGATCTCGGTTATTTACACCTTCCTTTCCACGGAAGAATGTATTTAAGGGAGGGTTCCAGGGGTCCGGAACCCCCCCCCCCAGGTTTTTTTTTTTTTTTTTTTTTTTTTCTTTATGAGAATACTTTAGTTAGCAAGTCTGTCTCTTTTACCGTTTGGACCCCCTCCCAAAATATTTTTCTGGATACGTGCCTGTTTCTACGTTGCAGATTGACAGTGCTGGCACGATAACAATTAAGTCTTACAGAACAAATAAATGAAAACCGTTAAACAGTATCGTTAAAACAGAAAAAATTACAGCCACAGTAATATTTATCAGTTACATTGTTTTTTTAAGTTAAAACGAAGAAAAGTAGGTCAAAACTACGCCAAAACCGGCGATGAGGAATGAAGACTGGCGCGATCCTCGCAGGTAGTAAGACCTACGCCAGCAATCGAAAAGATATGTACACCTGGCGTCAAAATTGGGGGAGCATTACAGTTTGGGCTACTGGGGAAGAGCATCTCCTCAACCCCTATGCGGTCGGTAAAAGAAGTATATATACTTATCGAGAGAGGAGAGGTAAAAGAAAAAAAAAAAAGAGGGGGCCGTGTTTGAAGAATTTAAAAGATCAGCAGTGCTTAGCACCTGCTGTAAGGATTCTTTCGCCCACATGTGATTTTTTCTTATAAGGTGAAGAGAAAGTCATTCTATTGGAATTCTCTTTAAACGGTTTTGATCGGGATTCTCCCCCCCCCCCGCACCTCCCCTTTATGCGCTGCATATGGCGCGCTTTTTTTTTATGCACTTTGGTTGTACATATATTGGTGCTACAAGTTCGGTAGCATAGATTTCGGAAAATTAAAAGAAATGGCATATTATTATGTATGTTATATGAAGTCGAAATTGTGAATTATTATTAAAGAACGTTTGCGTAATTATTTAAATATGTGTGTAAATGTTGAGATACAATTTAACATTTTTTCTTTTTTTAGTGTTTGTATACTTTGAAAAGCCTGTCATTGTGTGAATATCGTACAGGCAAATCCGTGAAAATAAGCATTTAAGATAATTTTACATCTTCTGGTAGAGGTTAGTTCTAAATTTAAACATAAACGCAGTAAAGTTAAGTCGTTTTCAGGACCTTATTTATTTGTCATAAATAACTCTGACTGGCTTTTTTGAAAAGCGTCTCTGCTACCGTATTTTTTCTGCGTGCGACCAAAAATCATTTTGAAATAGCTTAGCAAAGACGTAGAGAAGTTCGGCGGGGTCGAAACCGGTCAGATGTTACACGTAGGTGTCGATCATTCAGCTTATGATTAAATTTGAATTATTGGAATACAAGTTGCAGCGGTAAGACTTTGGCTAATAAATCTGTACAGACACGGAAAACGATCAAAATAACTGGTATTTTAAAACATAAAATAATTAAAAACTTATTTTGCGAAATAATACAGTAAAAGTTACTAGTCAGGCCATGTTCAGACAAGTAACTTTTATTGCGTTATTTCGCAAAGTTTTTAATTATTTTACATCTGTACGCAGTTATAACGAGAGAATATAAAATTCCCGGAATTCTGTATAATAGTAAGAAGATGGCGAAAATTGGTCTCAAAAGACTTGATGTGGCTCACAGACTCAGTGGGTTTGATGATTTCCTGATATACAAGAGCTACATCTTTAGAATGAAAAGACAGTTTAACTCACCCCGTAAACAACTGGGCAGTCCTTTAGTTCTCAGCCTAGTCAGAAGAGCACCGTGCAAGTAATCTATGTAACGAATGGCTTCCTCTATCACAGTAACCTAATAAAGAAAAATATCACGTAAATCATAATGCACATTGATTGTCCTAAATTTGAACATAAATGCAGTAAATGCTAAGGCATTTTCAGGGTCTTATTTATTTGACCTAAATAATTCTAAATTGTGACTGGCTTTAACAAAATAATGATGATGTCTTTTTGTAAAACTTCTGCCTTTTTCACCATTTGGAGCCCCTCCGAAATTTTTGGACCCTCCTCGAATTTTTTTTTCTGGGTACGGCCCTGATTCAGTATATTCTTCAAAATAAACATTATTGGTATCAGGGTATTCCAGACACATTAATTTACACTTTAGCCAATCAGATTGGAGGATGGATCACGGACAAAAGCTCCAGCTGATTGGTTCCGTCGGATTGAGACTTACGTGTTGGTGACGTCATATCGGTTTTCGCCCTTTTCATTCATATACATACACACACATTGACAACATATTAAATGGATGACATTTCATTTGCAGCCCAAAAAAATAAAATAATAAATCCATTATTCATTGTGCTAAGTATAGCAATTACACAAATGACCATAATACGATAAATAATATCGGAATTACCAAGAAAAATGAGGGGGGGGGAAAAAGGCATTAAAATCGAAAGTTCTAATAATTGTTGCCCTCGTTTTATCAGATGTATAATGATGCGTCAAGCGTTACCTCTTACACTAATGCTGCCCCCTTGATTAAAAAAAAAAAATCAGAAGTGTAAAGGAAGAAAAGAAAATCACAAAATAAAACTTCTCTTGACAATCGAACAAAAGGCCCAATCTCTATGACTCACGCAATATGCTCATTCGAACCCCCAATCGATTCCCTAATTCCACAGGTGTTTGCAAAGGGGGCTGTTCCAGACTCTAATCGTCTGCTTTGCCATTCTAAAGAATGAGTTGTCAGAACACCGTTATTATTCCCCTGACGTGTTATCTGATAACAAGAAAAAGAAAAGAAAAAAGGTAGTCGGTTCTTATCTTAGGTATTTCTTAATGAATCAAGGTAGGTCCAATTGGGTCAGTGTTTTTTAGCGGGTTGAGTTATGATGTATTGTTTTCTGCCGAGTCGTGTGTACTCAACAGTGACGAAATTTCCGGCAGAAACAGACCCCCCCTGCCCCTGAATATTCGGATCCCTCCGTTTATTTCGAACTAGATAATCAGATTGACCGCAAGAAACACCTATTATTAAAGAACAAATTTTTTTTTCACCATTAACGGTGGGGATCAAGATAATCAACATTTCGCATTCTGTTCAAACACTAAAATTATGACTCATAGGGGGGGGGGATGCTAAAAAAAATTAATGTTTTGCAGAATACATTTGACCAAGTAAAAAATATCGATTTCATCGAAATATAAATATATGGACTATTCCATTTAATGACTCATTTTACAGGATGCTGAAAATAGCAACTACGGCAAAAGAAAAAATAACAAACAATTATTGTCACGCCAAGAATAAACAAGGCTTCAATTATTCTACAATCTGATATTTAATTGTTTAAAATATATATATATATATATATATATATTTCTTTGAGACATCTTTGATTTCGTATAGGAGTCTTTTCTTGAGTCAACGCGCTTAAAATAAACCGACAGTAACTGGTTTAATAGCACAAAAATATTCGAATTTTCAAAATGTTTCAGTTGGGTTTTCGGTGAAAGACCGAATACGAGACTAACTAAAACTTAAAACTAAGAGAACGAGTTTCTCAGTTTCGTGATTTTAAATACTGCAAAGAATATTAATCTTTCTAAAAGAAAATCTTGAAATTTTTCTTAAAGTAGCTGATAAATAATTTCTATAGCAAGTGAAATCCAGGTAACAATTATTAATGAACTTCCAATCGTTTTATTTCTAGTGCGGTTCGATTGAAGCAACCTAGAACTTTATTTATACATTGGATTATTCAATATTACATTTAAAGCCTGAAGGGTTCTTAAAAACAACTATGAATATTAATTAGTTTTAATAAATACAAAAAAATTGTTCCATTTTTAAAATGTAAAGAATGTTTTAATGTACCCTCTTTTTACTGGGTTACTTTTAAAACTATAGATTAAAAAAATGACATTAATTATAACTTTTAATTCGCAAATTAATTTTACTAGGTTTCTTGTTTGATGCATCATCAGACATAGAGCATGTTACTAGAGATGAGACGTGCTCAGCCCGAGCCCGAAAGCCCGAGCCCGAGCCCGGGCCAGAACCGGGCTCGGGCTCTGTAATTCACAATTGCGTTGGGGCTCGGGCTCGTGAAAAATTTCTCCTTTACTGAACATACTCCTTGAAACAGATTTTAAAAAGTGAATTATGATGAAAATAAAAGTACAGGCAACTCCGGTTATAGTGAACCTCTGGGGACCATCCGATTTCGTCCACTATATCCGAAGTTCACTAAAACCCAAGTGTCTTCATAATGGATAGAAATACTGTATATGAATCGGGACTAATTGTTTGCATTCACTATAGCCGATGGTTCACTATATCCGATTTCACTATAACCGTAGTTGACTGTACTTATAAAAAAATAGTGCACTGGTGCCTAGAAGGTGCGTGAAGCTCTTTGGATATTTCAGAACGGCGGCTTATATTGATTAGTTAGTCATGAGATCCGGCATTATTTGATAAACATGGATATATAAAGAATTAGAAAGCATTGAGAGTTAGCAACTATATTTGTCTTTAATTTGCACAAACGGCAAAATTCATTGAATTCTATCAATGAAGTAGTTGGATTTTTTTTATCTTTAACTGAAATTTCGGGCTCGGGCGGGCTCGGATTAAAAGACCTCGGGCTCGGGCTTCAAAAAATGAGCCCGAACTCATCTCTACATGTTACACGTTGCTACAATCAATTAAAATTCTGCAATTTTATGGAACTTTCATAGCTAAACAATTACACGCATAAATATATATTCTAAAAGAAAATTTCGCGTAATTATTCTTCTAAGCACACAATCTGCCATTAAAATAATAACACATCTCGAAAAAATCGCCTACCAAAACTCATTTACTCGAAAGTTAATTTTTTTTTACCAGTTATCATAACCCGCGCTTAAGAAAACTAATTAATAAAATGGATATTTCATATAATTAAGATTTTTGGCGATTTTTATTAGTCCTTATCATGGAAGTGAATTGAGTCATTAAGCAACTGGTCGTGGGCTAAAATTCTATTCCTTTTTAATAGTCGCTGACAGCCCAGAACTGAGTTAATGCCATTAAAAGAACTTGTTCTTATGTTGTAATTACGATTATGTTTGCAGCACAGTTCTTAATGATAATGAGAATTTGCACGGGCATAAAATTTGCTCGGCTATAAGGTCAGGCAATAAAAGGTAATAAGTACCATTTTTTTATCGGATTTATTGTCTGTAAATACATTATAATATAGATTTTTTTTTCTGCCAGGGGTTAGAGAGATCTTTATCTCAGATAGATGATACCCATAATTTTGGTTTTATTTATTTCCGTTCTTGAAAATGTCAAATTGCTCTAAATAAGAGACAGTCGTTGTTTAGAAAACCTGACAGGTTGAAAAAGAAATGCGTTTTTGATAATAGCTTACGACGCTACAGTATTGTTTTTGTTGTAACTAAGTAAATTAAAAAATGTATTACTCACTTACTCGACAATTATTGTTATTATTAATTGATAAATGTTAGTCAATCATCACAGTACATCAAAAATTTTCATTAAATATTTAGAATTATTTTTCCTCTAAATACTAAGGTAATTAAAACTTTTTAAAATCTTTTGAAAGTGGCCGATACATGCTCCAATAGTACTGAGAGCTAACGTATAACCCTTTAGTTCTATATAACATAAAAAGTAAAATCAGATGAATATTTCAACTGCAACAGAATTTAACAGATGCATTGAAAAGTTTTTAAAGCTAATTGACCCAATCTAGATCAAAGATAGATTTCGCCACCAAGCTGGACCCTACTGTTTCCAATGGAAGTCCACAAATAGGGATGGATGCGAGGCGAGACAAGAGTTTTTATCATTGTTGCACAGGAGTTTTGCGAGACGAAGATTTGTAGCTGTTTTGCAAGGCGAGACGAGACAGGCTCCTGTGTCGTCTCGCGTCCATCCTTGTCCACAAATAAGGATGGACTGCGAGACAGAAATTTGCGAGACGAGACAGTGATTTGCAGTTATTTTGCGAGACGGGACAGGCATATTTTACATTGTGATACAGGTAGGGTTGCCAGGTCGCCAAACCAAATAGCTGGACAGACGAGCCAGTTTGGCCGGACATTTGGGTAAAAAGGCCGGACAGCCTACAATATTGAGGATTTTGTCTCAGTATTAATAGGCACGACAAAAAAATTGTATGTAAAATCAAGCTTTTTTGATTATTACCATGAATCTTGTTAAATTCTAATGAAATATAAATAACATCGAATGCCAAATCAGTTCAAGTACTTTATTACTAATCAGCCAAAGTCACCAGTAAAAAGCCTAACAAAAGCCGAACACCGTTAAGTTTGGCCGGACACGCAATCAAAAAGCCTAACTAAACCCGGCTTTATCCGGACGCCTGGCAACGCTAGATACAGGGATTTTTGCGAGACGAGACGCAAAGTTTTTCAGCGATTTTGCGCCAGACGAGACAGCCGATTTTTCATCTCGCGTCCATCCCTAGTCAAAAAGTACTATAATGGTTCCGGCTTATTACTCACTTTGGACACAGCTGGTTTCTTGGCTATGCTGGGGACCATGTTCCTCAGTCTTTGGTACTCTCGCCTCCTCACCATCCTCCTCCTCCTCAGCTTCTCTTTCCTCTGCTTGAGGAGGTAGGCCTCGTGCCTCCGCCTGGAGGACTCGGAGATGTGGTCGATCCACGATCTGGAAGGAGGAGGGGGAGGACACTGGATGTTGTGCTCTTGGAGGATGCCGGCAGAGGTTAAGGCGTGACTCAGCGGGTTGTCTGGTCCATACATGATTTCTGCGAAGACAGAGAGAGACAGAAGGGGTTTGTTAACACAACTCACTGAGCAATCATTTCAAAGCATGAAACAAGTAACAGCAAACTACGCGCTGCCAGATGCTCTTTGGCAATTACGGTTAACCCTTTAACGAGCAGTGTTCCCGCTCTGGGAACATCAAACTCTGACGTTTTGACTGTTGCCGGTCGCGAAGAACAGATTTGATTTCTATAAAAATAATTGCGGGTGACATAGCTCCATGAGAATCCTTTACTTTTCAGCACCTCATTTCCCGTAAAAAAATGGTCACGATTCTTTTTAACAGCACTGACATCTGCTGAAAAATGGAAGAATGCGAGAACAGCTCTGGATAGATTCCCCCAATGCTGAAAAAAGGGCAGCCGTTGCCATCGCTCGACTTAACTACCAGCAAGATGGCGGACGATAGAAACGTTCATCGCGTGCCACAGATCTAGAGACCCTTTTTTTGACGGCAGCTGGCCGTTAAGTCGAGCGATGGCAACGGCTGCCCTTTTTTCAGCATTGGGAAAGGGTTGCGCCTCAAAGGGTTAAATGGATATACTCATAATGTTTCCTTAACTGTCTTTGTATAAGAATTTGCTACATAAGTAAAACATAGTAAAAACAAATTATTAAAATCATTAAGAGTATTTATTTATTCGTTTTTAATTAATGGGGTGACGAAACGATTCTTTTAGATCAGGGTTGTTGTTTTTTGTAGGGAGCACGTTCAGTTTCTTAATATTTTGACGGAACACTTGTGCAATTTCACAAAGCCCTTTTTGCAAATCTTAGTCTAGTGAATTTTGAGTTAAGGCACTAGATATCTTCCCGTGGAACACAATTTGAGAAACTCTGTTCTATAAAATCACTAATAGTTCACCTTAACTGGGAAACAAAAATCGTATTCAAAACTTGCTTATACTGTTGACGGCCAAAAAGTCCTCAATCTGTCATAGGAATGTAAGTTGATACATTTACAGCAAGTATTCAACCTGTGACAATTTCGAGGTCCGTAAAAAATCGGAGATCTATGTCCGTTCATTTTGCGGAATAAAATAATTCAGCAATTCCAATAAGATTGTAACAGTGAAACTTTTGGCTTCTTTTGTCCGATTGTTATTATACAGATGTATTTTTAATGTTATTTATCAAAGTAAAAAAGCATATACGACAGATATTGAAGACATGCAGTAATAATATATACATGCCTGTTAAAACACATTAAGTGAACAACTATGATTGATTAGATGTCAGCAAGATCTTATTTACAAAATCAATCGATTTAAATGGTAAGTTTTACTGCTTCACAAAAATTAAATCACACTAAAAATATTCAGTAAAAGAGAGCATTATAATCTTTCTCAACAAAATATACTTCTTGGACAAACTGACAGTGCAAAGTTGCATTTTCTTCGTTTGTTTCAAATATGAAAAATTTATGTACTCAATATTAAAGTTCATTATGCCAATGTTAAAATATGAATAACGTTAGTGTATAGTAATTTCTTATATAAAATAATATAAGTATACATTATTATTTTTCCTTGAAAATAATAAAACATTATTTTTTAAATGAGAAATAACTATTGCGTGAACTAAATTCACAGTTAAAAAACAGCTACAAATTGTATTTTTACACATTGAAAAAAAAGAACAGTTTATTGAATTAGTATACCTTCTTTTCTAAAAAGGTTATAAGCGTAAAACGCGTTTTATTGCAAGCACAACGCAAACAAGCACTTTCTTCATATCGCAATAAAAAGCAGATATATGGAAAAAGAAAAAAAAAAATTCAATTTTTGTAATATCTACTTTTAACACTATGTGTTATTGGCGTCCTTTACAACTCACGAGTACTACTAACTATTACTGTGGAATCAAAAGAGGACATAAACTCAGATAATGTCAAATATTAGAAAGACGGAACAGACTCCTAAAACCTGGATGGCTGGAGCAGATAAGATAAATTCCTAGGTGATGTCGGCCGTAAAAATAACTTTCAGGTCGGGAAATGCCATAAGCGTGCGTGCATCAGCGATAAGACTGAAGAAAAACACTTTACAAATTGGTGGAAGTGCTGATCGAATCGAGTTGCTGTTATTATTTGTTTATTTTTAAATGGTATAATATTAAAATATCAAAGTCCATATAGAATATTCCATAAGACGATCCAGTAAAAAGTGATTTGACTTTTGTTACAAAGCAATAAAATTTTGGGAAAGTGTTTAGATGAATTTGCGCGGTATGTTAATTTGCAAGTATGTGCAAAATGTAACACTAATTCATAAGTAAAAAGATTTAAAAAAGTAACAGATATTTCGTAATTTTAAACGTAAATTAAAAAACTGTTAAGAAGAATCATAAGTTTCAAACTTCATACATTTGTAAAATACTTATTACGTTCGATGCTGCTCTTGACTGGCATTTTTCACTAACAAATTCATGTTAGTAAATGATGTATGCAAAAAAAAATTCAACAATTAATTAAAATGATAATGAATTTATTAAATTTTCTCCATAATGGTAGAAATGAATTAACAGTCAACAACAACTGCATGTATATAATTAAACTTTTTATAAAAACAGTAGATAGTTTTAAAAAATTAGCATGTAACACATTTCTCATCTACGATACACCAAATTATAAGAAAAAATTATAAAATGCATTTACTCTTAGAAATTTATCTGTATCTGCCTGTTGCCAGTGATAAAGAAAATGATAGAGATGCATCCGAAAATTCTACTTGACATAAAGCGCCAAAAAAGGAACAACTGTCTTTTAAACAGCCAATAACATCTAGCTCTTTAAATGAACAAAATAATCGTTTTGATCGCGTCGATCAAGCACAGAATCTTTGATCGCCAGTTGCAACGGTGTTCGATTTGCTGAATTTTCGGATTAGAAGTGATATTCGAAAAATTATGTACGCGTGTGCTACAATATGCATGTGCAGTAAAATAAATTTCCAACACAGCACTTTATTATTATTGGATACAGAAAAGGCTAAACTTAATGGAAATAGATGTGCAGAAGTATATATTATTAGAAATATACTATAAACAATCGAGCTCGGTTGTTGAGAGGAATTGGTGAATTATTGACAAAATAACAGGATGATCACTCGAATTTTAAAATCGTTCGGTCAACTTATAACTAGATATTTTATCTCATTTTTTAGTAGTGAAGGAGATGCAGGATTCATGGATAATATTAGGTGGGAATGTTCGTGTGCATTTGAGTATCTGAGCAAAAGTAGTTCCGGTAAATTGGTTTTTCTTGTTCGGATAACTGGAATGTACGGAGTATGGAAATACAGATTACTGAAAGAAAATTCTGATCGGATCAATATATATCAAGATCTATATTCTTTATCACAAAAAATCTAAAAATCAAATATTAGAATGCCTGTATTTTCCTTTAACTTTCATATGTTTATTCGATTCGACAACTCGATGCATCGAAAAAATTGGTTATCACAGGCGATCGGTTAAAATGTATCATTTACTTGCACTCAAAATAGTTGAATTTCAATTAATAAACATAAATTATGAATAACTTTACATTTTATCATTCTAAAAGAGTACTTTCGAGTTATGGACAACTCACTCTTTCATTCATAGCACAACTGCATATATATTATTATTTATATTTTTTAAATCGCATTTCACTGACGATCGGTAAAAATGAGTGATTCAACTGCATTCAAAACAGTTTAATTTTAATAAATAAATATTCATTTAAGCATAATTTTACACTTATAACATTGCATTAGATTACTTCTGGATTGTAAACAATTGACTAGTTAGTTGCACGTTGATACATCGAAAAAAATCATTTTCCACTGACGATCGGTTAAAATGTACGATTCATATGCACAGGATATAGTTGAATTTCAACACATAAACATTATTTAAGCATAAGTTTACACTTTTAACATTCTTACAATGTTACTTCTGGGTTGTAAGCAACTCAGTGGTTGACAACACAACGATGCATCGAAAAAATTACTTTTCACTGACGATCGGTTAAAATGTACGATTTATTTATACAGAAAATAGTTGAATTTTAATAAATAAATATAATTTAAGCATAGCTTTGCACTTTTATTATTCTAATAGATTACTTTGGGGAATCAACTCGTTGGTTAACAGCACACTGATGCATCGAAAAAAATCACTTTTCATTGACGATCGGTTAAAATGTACGATCAACCTACCCTCATAATAGTTGAATTTTAATAAATAAATATAATTAAAGCCCATTTTAACTGCTTTAACATTCAAAAAGGTTACTTCTGGGTTGTAAAACCGAAAGTGTAACTACAATAAAATACACCTCAAATATCAACCGATCTAATGCGATGTCATCTAAAATAGATGAATACTTCCATAGAACATCAGATCTTAGAAAAAATAAATAAATATGATAATTAAAAATATTCTTACCCGTTATCAGATGGAACTATGCTGATACCGCACAAAAAATAATGTAAACACAAGTCCTTAAATTAAAATGAAGGAGAAAAAAATACTGCTGACGTAAACCAAAATATCCAAACAATCGAAAATAAGTTAAAATATCACTGAACAATAATCATCACATATTAAAGATAAGACATATCTTAGGGATCGGATCAAACATATGCGAATCCCTCCTTCCAAACTGAACAGATCGAGCTTCAAAACAAGACTGACAGTCCGGGCCACAGTAGCATTGACTTAACCGCTCCAGGGGTTGCAAGATATTCATGAACAGGTGTTGGGAGATATTTCCCCCTGCCGCCCGGTAAAGGAGCGTGCAGCGCCACCTGGCGGGAAGTATGCTCAATACTAATTTGCATCTGCTCTTAAATTTTGGAATACGGGGCTTCGTTTAAATGCCCTGTTAGGTGAAATCACAACAATAGTTAAAATGATGAAAATTTTCACGAGAGCGTCAGTGATAAGCGTCGAAATTGGCGCCATTCTGAGAAAAGATGGAATTTCATTTTGCATATGGTTTTGGTGTTTTTTCCAGCTGCGACCTTCGCTTGAATATTTAAATTTAACTAGTTAATATTCCAATAAAACGAATAGTAAAGTGCCTTGAAATTTGCAAATCAACTAACACTGCGTCGAACAGTAGCTCTAATCTGAAAACGGCATCTGTTATAATAATTCTTATTATTATTTTCACTATTAGAATATGTTCAAATTCGAATAAATTTGTTTTACTGCCAAGTCTGTCAGGAAAATCCGTGTAGTTTCCCGTTCTCAAGAAAAGTGCTGTTATACACTGTTTTTCATAAATTATCTTACAATGTTCATTAATCTGAACAATTTTCATATTTCATCTGAAATTTATATTTCATCTTTTCTACCTTCGTATAGTTTGTGTTTATATATTTGCACATTATTTAAAGTTTAAAAAAAAATATGCTTGATAAAAATATGCAACGAATGAAAATTAATTAATTAATTAATAAAAGCAAATACAAATATTTATTTGATTAAAAAATTCTTGTAAATTTTACTATCAGAAATTTCATCTTGTTATAGTTATTTTCTGTGTTACTAAAAGTCATTATTTATTATTATTCGAAACTTCACTCAGAAATATAATCAAATTACCACAATTAAAAAAAATGCGATGCACTTATTTCAGTTTTAAATTTATGAGGTGTAAATTTAAACACAGTTCCTCAAAAACAACAACTTTTATACTGGATATGCGAATGGATTTCTGATTATATCTGATTATTATTATCAGATATAATCAGATTATCTGATTATTATTATTCTGATTATATTTATCAGTTCTGATTATATTTCCGAGATTTTTCGGTGTTCCATGTGTGAAGATCTGGCTAAGGGTTTTTCCAAGCATTTTATTTTACATCGTCGTAAACTGTCGCCAAAACAGCAATAAAGCACGCCAAAAATATTTCGTTCTTCCGAGAAGCTACCAGGATCTCGTATTGTTTCGCATCATATTTTATGGATTTCCTAAGACGTTTTATAGGGAAGCAGAAAGCGTTTCGTATACCATATCATCTTTTCTACCTTCGTAATTTTTGCGGAGAGAATTATTCAAATATTCGGAACTCTTTTTCATGCGTCATAATACGATATTTCACCAGGTGTGAGCAAATGATCCCTGCTCTTTCGCATCCTTGCGCCTAACTTCATTTTATATTCAGACATTACCAAAGGCTGTAGTCGAGGTCATGACTATACCTATCGCTGTTTCTACTCCGACCACTGAATAAATAAATAAAGAGATATAAACATTTATAAATTTATTCAGCGGGCTAATCATTTTTTCTGTTTTTTTTTTTTAAATTAAAAACCAGAAAAATTTGTTAATGGAAAATGGTGCTGTAAAAATTTTGTTTAATACGATAACCATTCATAAAATGAAACAGTATCAGATTATGCTAATATCAAAGACAAAATTTCTACGCATCTAAAATATTTCCGAGAAGTATTTTTATTTTAATTATATTTAATCATCTTAAATTAAACAAGTAGAGGAGATGAGGACGATAGAAAAGAAAAGAAAATTGGTGACATTTTTTCAATAAAAATTTTGAGTGAGATATCTGTAAATTATGTATTTTAAATTCAATATTTTTAGACAAAATATCATCTACATATTGTTTGCACATGAAAATATTTAATAATGCGGACTTTTATTAAAAGTTTTTAATGTTTTGGAATTTCAATCTCTCCCTCTTTTTTAAAATAGGAATGCGAATAAAGTTAATCACGCTCGTATATTTTTCGCTTGTTATCTTATTTATTGAACATTTTCATGGCGACCTCATTTGATTTATTTGAAATAACGAAAACTATCACTACTATCATAGCCAAGTACAAAGACTATGAAACTAGCGTACCTGAATCTTTGCTTATTTCATGAAGATCTCGCAAGCATTCTCATTTGCACAAGATATTCGCCTTTAAAATAATAAAAATGAAAAAAATTTTGATAGGAAGATTTATAATTAGAAAAATATAAGTTCTTAAGTTACTTCTAATCTTTAATATCAAAACATATTTCATGATACATGAGTGATACAAATAATTTAAATTATAGGTGCATTGCAGTGAAAATGGAATGAAGTACATGGGATTTTATGTCACAGCCACTTGAAGGGTTAAAAAATTACGTATAATAATATAAATAAACTCTTTAATTGCGCTAAATTTTATTCGGCCTGAAAATTTATGCATAAACACAGCTTCACGGAATTAATACACTATTGTAATAATTTTAATGCTCCAAGTATTTTTAAAAGTAAAAGATATTTTTAGTTTTACTGGTGATATTTATAAATGCATCATATAGCAATAGCCTCCTTTGAAATCTTTATTTAAGCCTGTTCACTTTAGTTTGAAAAACTAATAAAGGTTATAACGTACTCTCGGAGGGGTCTGAAAACGTTGTATATCATAAGCAATACCCCTGTTAAAACTCAAAATTCTTCGTCTCAGAAAACAGTGAGACGAAAAGCTATAATCACGGCATGTTTTTTTATAGTCGCAGATGAAAATGCTAAACATTAATAACAAACGTAGGGCAGAGGTTTAAAGCATATAGATTTTCAATATAAAGTGGAATTTATTTTTTTAACTCAATAATATTTTTTATATTTTAAATACTTAAAATAATCTCTTCCATTTTTTTTTGTTCTATTTCAAATATAGAATGATATGTATTTATATACTATATATTTTTAATTTGTACTCATAGTACTTCGTACTCCTAAACTTATTACCAGTTTTTGTATAGACACAATAATTAGACTAAACAGAAAGTTTACTTTCACTATTAAACTGCTTACAGTTTTGTGGTTTCAAGCGGGAAATTTATGAATGTATTTAAATATATATAAATAAAATATGTTTTGGCAGAAATGTTAAATTTTTGATTCATTTTATCCAAGTAAAAAATTCTTCTAGACTTTGTGAGGTCTAAATCATGTTTAAAAGTCCCTGTTAAGTACACTTAATTTTCACGACTGAAACAAGAGAAAAATACCAGATTCGATATAATCAAGGTACACTAATAAGAAATTACAATTGCGGTTATATTTAGAGGTATGCTAGAGGTTTATTTAGTGTTAATCATGAAAAGTGAAACGTAGTACGAAAATTATTAAGTTTCATAAAATAAAATATTTTTTTAATGTACTAATCTATAAGTATAAAAAATATCTTTAATTTTTAATGCTCGTTTGTAGACATAAATTAGATGTAAAAGGAGTGAAAACATTTTAAAGTAATGTTATTAACATAAACATAATATTTTAAACATAATTTATATTTTAGACATAATATTCTAAACATAATTTATATTTTACCCATAATTCACAATTAGAGGAGAATACAGAATCAAAAAATTAGATTTATTTGTCCTTGTTTGGACTTTATCAATTAGTTGCATTCCCAGAAATTCCAAAAAATAAATTAGAATCTTTAGAATGAAATTAATTCCAACTAATGTTCAAAAATGTTCAACTGCTGTTAAAAATGCCTCCTGTTATTATTAGCTAACTACAGTGAAATTTAATATAATAATTCACAAATATTATTTTATTATTCAGAGATTACTAGATTACACTCAAACCTGTTTTTGTGCGGTGGATAGGGAACGAATAAAAGAAAACACATTAAAAACATCACACTAAACTTCATAATTAACTATAAAAAATAGTTTACGAAACACAATTAAAAAGCATTTTTCATGCGGTGAATAGGGACAGCATAAAAAATGTCACTTAAATTAGGCGATTGTAAAATTCAATACATACGTAATATAATTGGCTGATACAATACTTAAACTTATGTAATATGATGAAGTACTTGTCAAAAATCGAAAAAACGAAATGGCCGATCAAGCCTGCTATTTTTTTCATTGATAACTTCCTCAATTATCTTCCAATTTGATTGAAATTTTTATAAACCGCACAAAGAAAGGTTTCAGTGTATTCAAAATGCACATAAGTAGTAAAATTAATCTAAAGTGTATTTTTTTCTACCCAAGAATTATCAGATCGTTTTAATACTTTTACTTATATCGGAACATTAGCAACCTTTTAAATACAGCCGCAGTAGTAATTTAATATTGCTTAATCAAAGTGATTAACTAAATCATTAATTACTGTAAAAAAAACTGTGCATAGAATGCGCAGTGTAAAGGTATAACTATAGTGAAAAGTATTTTCCTGGGGGGGGGGACTCAAATTTGAGTTGCGCCTCGGGCCTCTCAAGAGTTAAATCCGCCACTGGCCTTAACCCTTTGAGGCGCAACCCTTTCCCTATGCTGAAAAAAGGGCAGCCGTTGCCATCGCTCGACTTAACTACCAGCAAGATGGCGGACGATCCGCAAAGCCATCTGTCGTCAAAAAAGGGGTCTCTAGATCTGTGGCACGCGGTGAACGTTTCGATCGTCCGCCATCTTGCTGGTAGTTAAGTCGAGCGATGGCAACGGCTGCCCTCTTTTCAGCATTGGGCAATCTATCCAGCTGTTTTCGCGTTCTTCCATTTTTCAGCAGATGTCAGTGCTGTTAAAAATAATCGTGACCATTTTTTTTTTTTTTTTTACGGGAAATGACGTGCTAAAAGTAAAGGATTCTCGTGGAGCCATGTCACCCGCAACTATTTTTATAGAAATCAATTCTATTCTTCGTGACTGGCAACAGTCAAAACGTCAGAGTTTGGTGTTCCCAGAGCGGGAACACTGCGCGTTAAAGCGTTAAGTGTGTTCAGAGGGAACTGTTAGACCCTACACTAGAGATGAGTTCGGGCTCATTTTTTGAAGCCCGAGCCCGAGGACTTTTAATTCGAGCCTGCCCGAGCCCGAGCAATATTATTTAAGTCGGAGCCCGAGCCCGCCCGAGCTCGAAATTTCATTTAAAGATTAAAAAAATCCAATTACTTCATTGATAGAATACAATGAATTTTGCCGTTTGTGCGAGTTAAAGACAAATAGAGTTGCAAACTCTCAATGCACTTTCTAATTCTTTATTTATCCATATGTTTATCCAATAATGTCGGATCTCATGACTAACTAATGAATATAAGCCGCCGTTCAGAAATATCTAAAGAGCTTAACGCACCTTCTAGGCGCCAGTGCCGCTATTTTTTGTTCGTACAGTTAACTCGGGTTATCGTGAACCCGGATATAGTGAACCATCGGCTATAGTGAACGCAAACCATTAGTTCCGATTCACATACAGTATCTCAATCCATCATGAAGACACTTGGGTCTAGTGACACTTAGTGAACTTCGGATATAGGGGACGAAATTGGATGGTCCCCAGAGATTCACTACAACAGGAGTTGATTGCACTTTTATTTTCCTCATGAATCACTTTTTAAAATCTGTTTAAAGGAGTATGTTCAATAAAGGAGAAATTTTTCACGAGCCCGAGCTCGAACGCAATTGTGAATTACAGAGCCCGAGCCCGGTTCGGTCTCGGGCTGAGCCCGTCTCATCTCTACCCTACACCCTTGATTCGCCAATGCTGGAAACATGCATCCAGTTACACCGACGATAACGGATAAATTTTCACGGGTCCAGATTTTTCTGCATCAGAGATTGCGAGGCTCGACACCTGCTGGACGATTTTCCGTTTTCCGTTGACCATAAATAAGGAAAATCAACACGACCCGGGTGTGCAATCGTTTTCTGTTGAGAACGTCGACCGACAACACCTCATATCTCCAGCTTTCATATCTTCTCTGCCATATATAACACTTCAACCCTAACGACTTCTTTCCCTTTCTTTGCTTTTTATTATTTAATCTGGGCAAATACCAAAATATCTAACAAGTCCATGGGAAAAGTAAATACCCCAGTTCGCGGTCTCCCTTTGAAGTCGAGATGAAGTCAAATAGCTGCTTTCGATAAAACTGCACGAAAAGCAAAGGTCGTCCCTTGTGAAAAGAAATAAAAATGGTATAGTTGTTCCACCTGAGAGAGAGATAGGGTGGCGCTCTGAACTTCGTTTTGTTTTGACGTCGACTGTGTGTGTGTGTATATACCGACTACAGCACCACCCCCGGATTTCTGTGACACTATTAAGATTTCGATCTGTTTGGCCAGCGCTCGAGATAGACAGAGAGCCAGCTGGGCATGTTTGTGGTTGTCAAAGGGCTGGGAGTGTGTGCGGAAAAAAAGAAGGCTGTTAACCCTTTAACGCGCAGTGTTCCCGCTTCGGGAACACCAAACTCGGACGTTTTGATTGTTGCCAGTCACGAAGAATAGATTGGATTTCTAGAAAAATAGTTGCGTGTGACATAACTCCACCAGAATCCTTTACTTTTTAGCACGTCATTTCCCGTAAAAAAAAAAAAATGGTCACTATTTTTAACAGCACTGACATCTACTGAAAAACGGAAGAATGCGAGAACAGCTCGATAGATTGCCCAATGCTGAAAAAAGGGCAGTCGTTGCCATCGCTCGACTTAACTACCAGCAAGATGGCGGACGATCGAAACGTTTATCGCGTGCCACAGATCTACAGACCCTTTTTTGACGCAGCTGTCTGTGCCGCACAGCCAGTTGCGTTTTTAATTTTTAGCCAGGAAGCGTCTGGCTAAAAATTAACAAATAAAAAGTAATACCATTCACTGGCACTGGCGCCTCCTCTGTTTCAACACATGAGCACGTGAACCCCCAAAGGAAAAACTAAAAAACTAAACACATCAACAAATTAAATATTAAAAAAACATTAAGTACACTTCTAGATTTGCGTGAATTTAAAACGTTAGTTTTACTCCTCCCCCAACCCTATTATTAAATACGCTTATAGCTAACGCACTGTTTTGCAGGTTAATACAGCACTGTATTTCCTCCGCTCACACGAGCGAGCGGGAAAAATTCCCTTCTGAACCGGTCTCTGAGAACAGAAGCGGAGAGCCCCGACAGAAGTAAGGCGCTGATGCTATCATTCCGTTCGCCCATTTTGAGTGTGCACACGGACAATGTTTTTTGCGCTTATCTCTTCCGGATTCTCCCTTGGTTTTGTTATGTTCGGTTAATTATGTTTTTGTAGGTTCATTCTCATTATTTTCTTTATTTTTATCATTTTTCACTACAATATTTCTTACAAACTAGCGTGAACAATTAAGATGCGAGGTAAAATAAGTATTTCGGAGCTAAAGCAATGGCTTTTTGTCTATATTATCCTTTGAAAAACAATTGAACAATCGAAACAACACCTTTGGAAGGTTCGATTCACTCACACCGAGTTAATCGAAACAACACCTTTGGTGAAACTTATCTTGGTGACGAAATGTAAGACCAAAGAGTACTTGTTTTCTTTCAGTTGAATGCATTTTCTTTAACTGCTGAAAACGCAAATATATTTCAACGTATAAGTATAATGGTAATTAATTTTCGAAATTTATTTTGTGAACCTCTATTTAGATAATCCACGAGCCGCCACTGTATACAGGTCCCGATTATGACAACATAAGGCCCCGGGATTTCAAGCACTTCGGGGCCCCCCTTCTCCAGAAAATACAGCGCTAAATGAACCAAATTTTCTAAAATTATATTCATTCGATTCCAGATAGCTGGCTGTGCGCGCACAGCCAGCTGTCGTCAAAAAAGGGTCTCTAGATCTGTGGCACGCGATGAAAGTTTCGATCGTCCGCCATCTTGCTGGTAGTTAATTCGAGCGATGGCAACGGCTGGCCTTTTTTCAGCACTGGGAAAGAGTTGCGCCTCAAAGGGTTAAAAGTGATGGCCGTCGACCAAATCGAATCGTGAAATGCAAAAAAGAATTTCTTGCAGAATGCCAGTTACCGGCCATTGCTGATGAAAAAAGAAGAAGAAAAGCAAGTTGTTTTTCGAACATCAGACCGAGAAGAAGATGTGAATACTTGATTACTATTACGAACACTAAGTAACAGCCTCGGAGTACTAAATCCTTGACTTCACACGAGGACGTAGGCGGACTTTAGAATTCCACCTGAGCAGGTACTGGGGATTCCAAAGCAGGCCCGACGCAGTTCTTTTTTTTTTCCCTGCTTTCACGCACATACTTTCGAGATAACTCGCAAATAGCGGTTATAAATAATTTGAAGAATTTAACTCTTGCTGGTTTTTTTTTTTTGTGGTATTTTTTGTGGACCAGAATTCCAATCTTTTCCTTTTTGTATTCTTTTTCCTTCCTTATTTGGAGCTTTGAAATTATATGCGACGGTGATGATAAAAGAATGATTTTGGAGATAAGTCATGCATATGAAATCTGTACTTAAATAACATTTTTTTGTCTTTTTCTTTTGTTTTAGTCTAGCTTCCATGCATATTTCTAAAAATTAATAAAAAAGATCTTAAATAGATGTATTTAAAAATGCATCGACTGTCTGCATGCAGATATTATATCTCATCATTTTAAAACAGATTTTTTTAATGGTGACATACAAAAGCAAAGGTTTTTTTTTTAAATAGATGTAGTAACATGTAAATTCATCAAATACCCGATATTTATTTTTTATTGCGCAAAATATAACGCACGTCAGCGGTTCTCAACCTTTTAACGTCGCACCCCCCAACAAAGGCTAACTTACGGTGGCGCCCCCCCCCCCCGTCACATTTTCAGCATACATTCAACTTTTTTATCTTTAACAATGAACATTTAGTCGAATTTGCTGCAAAATAATGTTATCAGTAAAGTTTGAATGAACATTTTAAGTGAAAATGGATATATTTTTAAGTAAAAATGAGAATAAATAAGATGATTTAAAAAAAAAATGCATCGCTACTTGCTCTTTGGTTTTTCTCGCCCTCATTGGGGGTCGCGCCCCACAGGTTGTGAAACGCTGGCATAAGTTGAAGCCGGACTGTGATCAGTGAGTGAGGTTTCAGTGTCACTGTGATATTTCACCTTTATAACAATCTTTTCATCAACTTATATCAATTGCTTACTATGTTCTTAATTCATGAAAAAAAAGGGCTGCACAAAAGTTTATACGAATTGTCGTTGATTTTCATTCTTTTTTTAAATGCCCTGTACATTTTATTCAATTATTTATTTCATTTTTTTTTGTGCACTGATGCTAATGTTCAAACTATTCGATATATTAAGATTTTCATTATAAGGAAAAAAAATTATTAAATTCTTTTCCTTTAATGTACAAGAAAATACCGTAAAAATGAATATTTCTAACTGAAATTAATCAAACAAATATCAAAAATGTATAAAATAACTACCAAACCTGTAGATGCTGCTCACCTACCTCATCCATGTGCAGGACCTTATTATCGCATGAGCAAATCGGGACTTTGCCCGGCGCCCGGGGCAACCGGCTCAAAAGGGACCCAATTTCAAATGTTCTTCTGAAATAATCTTTTCACATCAAACTATTATGAAAAATAAAACAAATTTCATGGCCCTTTAAATTCATCAATGCCCGGGGGCTCAGTTGGTCATAATCGGGCCCTGCCCATGTGCAGATTTCCAAGTTATACAGGGGCGTTTTCGCTACAAATGCATAAAAATGAATAACTTCATATCTAAACTATCCGAAGCATGAAACATTAGCTAATGACAAACTATCTCTCTTGAAAGCATATACGACAAAGAGAAACAACTGCAATTTTGAAAAGAAGGAACACATGTTTACTAAAACCCAAAACATGAAAGGGATCCCCTGTTTGGCAAGTTTTTTATCCCCCCCCCCTTCCCCCGAACCCTTCTTTGTACTTTTTTAAAATGAAACACTCTGACATAAGGGGGTATTCGATTACTTTCCACTGTTGAGGGTGGATCCCGCAGACAGAATTCTTGGCATTTTTTCCCCCTTCCCTTGTTCAAGTAACAACTACGCTATTCCAATGGGGGCTGACATCATTTCTGTTGAAAATTAAATTCATTTGCTCTCTTTGGTATGCGGGTGTGGCTTGATGAGCAAATCTTCCTAGAAGTTAGGAAAAAAAGTTTCTCTCCTTTCTTTTTTTAACCCTTTGAGGCGCAACTCTTTCCCAATGCTGAAAAAAGGGCAGCCATTGCCATCGCTCGACTTAACTACCAGCAGGATGGCGGACGATCGAAACGTTCATCGCGTGCCACAGATCTAGAGACCCTTTTTTGGCGACAGCTGGCTGTGCCCGCGCACAGCCAGCTGCGTGACGTAGACTTTAATAGACGTTCAAAGAACCTATGTGTGCTGACTGGGTCGCGGTATAAGTTAAATGTTAAAACTTCGAGCTTAAGTTAACGTAAAGTGGTTGTTCTTACACCACATCAGATTCAAGCAGTCTCGTATATCGATTACCTGCAGTGGTTGATTCAGAAAAGTTTCAATCAAAGTATAATAAGTATGACGAAGCATTTTATCAGCGATTGTTCAGTCTCCCTCTCTCTTTTATTTTTTTTCTCTGTTCATTTTTAATCTTGAACCCATGTTTAACCATTTATCTTTCATCATTGAAAAGTCATACCCAAGAAAAGCCTTCTTTTTTTTTTAATAATTGACGTTTTTTAATACCGACGTTAATTTTGACGTGTGTTTGCCCAGCTGTCCAAACTATCATACTGAGAAGCTACGCTAGACGCAGGAGTGAATTTTTACCTCTTTATAATGTTAGGGTTAATCCTGTATTCATTGGGGAAGATAAATTCCATAATAAGCTTCATAAAATTCATAAATTTCAAAAATATGAATTGCTTTTCCTCCTTCTCTTCTTCGGGTGGTCGGCTTAAACTGATTCTCATTATACTAAAACTAACCATTTACTTTATAGCAGCGTTTCTTAAACTACGGGTCGCAACCTACCATGAGTAGCCAGTTAATTCTCAGAGGGTTGCGACCAGACTTCAAATGTAGATATATCTGTCCACGATTTGTTAGTCAAGTATCTGAAAAAAACCAATGCTATGAAGATAAAAGGGATCGCTATAGATTCAGTTTCTAAAAGACTTAGATTCAAATTACGTTATTAGATTCAAATTTTGGACAACACTGCTGTTGAGATCTTCTTAACTGGATAGTAAATGTTTTCAAGAAGTATGTAGTACCGCATCAACAACAAGATTAAGTTTACTTGAGAAGATTCATCTCACAATTTTCATGTACATGTATAATTTTAGGGTTACGTTATCATTCATGGCACAATCACACTTCGCACACATTCGGTGATAGGTCATCTGCCATATTGCTTGTACATCGTTGTGAATTGACAGATATTCCTGGCTTTAAATACTTGTAAGCATTTTCTATGATTTCTATGCGATATTCTCAGATTTAAACCAATATCTGCTATGACTTACGCAGATTTTGGTGACTTCCTATTAAAAAAGAATAATAAATAAATAAATAAAAACAATCTGCGAAGTTTTCCTATTTCAGTCAACACGCTTGAATCGACGGAACTATTCCTGTTGGGACTTGGCTTTTCTCAATTCCATTCATTCTCGTGTTGCAGCCTCATCGCCTAAGTTATGTTTAAAGTCTGTCGAAAAGAACAAAGTTGGCCGTAATGCCAGATCAGTATGGTACAGGTCAAATAGATCCTGTATCCATACATAATCTATTTGATCTGTCACTTAGTTCCATCGTTTGAAGTTACATCTGTTTTGATCAACCAGCAGAAATAATTCTTGAAGCTCAAACATTTCTCCCGATTTTGTCAGCAATGTGAAGGCTGATTACTAGTTTACAACGATTACGAAAATTACAATGTGGGTGTACGTTAAAATAGGCCAACAAGATGGAAAAGCGAATATAACTCTCTATTCTACGAATCGTAGCGCTAAATATCTCACAAAAAAATATAGAATTCAATAACACTCGCAGCAGCAAATCATTAACTATCATAATAATAGCACTTCAATCGTAAATGTCCATCGTATGGCTCTGCTCTTTATATCCACAGTCTGTTTCAACTGAGCTACCAGCGAGAGAGACTCTTCTATTTATAGATTCCAAGCAGGTTGTGACGTCATATTTCTCGATGTTTTTCGTAACTTCTTTCCTAATTGAGATACAGCCAAATTCGTCTACAAGTCGTAAAACGGTCGCCAATTTTGTCACCAAGGTAAAGGGGTAACATACTCATTACACTTGCAGGAATGCCTGTACAACTCTCTTTCCAACAACACACATTAATGAGTGAAAACAACGTTACAATTTTGTAACGCTATATACAGCTAGGATTCGATGTAATTCGATGTTCCTCATTACGATATTCTATTTAAGTATTATCTGCGTGTAATCTGCATTTCATATAATATTTATTATTTTTAATTAAACTAAGGTTTTGGCTCCGATTTTTAGTGTTTTAGTTATTTTACGTTTATTTCAGTTTTCGGAAATTTTTAGCACGTTTTGCGTTATCGCAAGCTAAATTTTCGTTCGAAAACTAATAGGTTGGTGCATAATTATCAAGCATTTGTAAATTTTTATGCAATTTATTAGTAAATTAGATTATTTACTTAAATTAAATAAGTAATTCATGTAAGAGAATTTATGTAAGAGAATATACGTGAATTAAAAAATAATTAATTTAAAATATTGTAAATTTTTATTAAAATACAGCATGTTAAAGAAACGCTTGATAGTTATGCACCAACATAATATATTTCTTATATCATCGTAAAATCCAGAGATTGCTTTTTTTAAATGAGCTATTATCAAACACATCACAACTAAATTAGTTTTTCTTTTTTTAACGAATTTTTAAAAATCGCGAAAAAAATAGCCTTTTTCAACGTGTTCTGATATTATAAGTGCGCAGAGAAATTATTTAAGAAAATATCCTTTTAAAAACTTGATAATACTTCGGATTCAACAATTACCGTAATTTCCGGAAGAAACGCCTCATCAGCATAAACGCCGCACTCGAAGAAAACAGGCCAAGAAAAATTAACACTGTATACAGAAACGCCGCATTGGCGTAAACGCCTCACTAAATTAAATTGCATGCACATGACCTTGAACCTCACAGTTGGAAAATTTTGCTCTGTGTCATGATGTATGGCATTTTATTTAAGAGAAAAAAAATGAAATAAAATCATAATATAAAATTAAATTATTAAGTAAGAAATATGAAAATGTACTTACGTTCATGAATTTCGATAATTATCCGTTAAAGAAGTCCATATATACGTAACACTGATACTATGTTACTGCGAAAAAGGATCCAACAAAGAAAAAACAAAATGAATGAAAGATGAAAATTTCAAATTTTACTTTTGCTAAGAGAAATCAAAATTTACATTATGTGAAGCCGTCAAAGTCTGAATCTTCCGTATCAGAATTAAATAAATTTAGCATATCCTGATCTAAATCAAGATCCAAGTCTGCGACATCGTCAAAATCATTATCTGGGGGTATCATAGATTTATTATCTTGAGTTATAATTTCAGCTCCTCTGAATCCTGAAACTATCGACGATATTTTTACAGACCTCCATGCACTTCCAACCCATTTCGCAACCTTTTCGTAAGATGCTCGTCGCATTTTGCCGCTTTTGGTGTAAGTGTGTAATCCTTCACTCGTCCAAGATTCCCACAGCTTTCGGACTTCAGCTTTGAACGCTTTATTTACAGCTTTATTTTACATAAATGAATTCCCTAAAAATTTCATCCCAAGAAATAAAATTTCCCCCATTTCCAAATGACTAATGCAGTTTCGACCAAATCTACTTCTTCCATGAACTGAGCTAGCAAGCCTATTGGTCAGTTTTGGTTCACAAACGCACTGCAACATTACACTGAACCGGCCGATTGGTTGCCTTTTACCTCACAAACGGCACTGTGAAGGCTTTTCCTATCCTTTACCCCTATTCCTCATATATAGCTGAAAATTTTCTCGATCTGGCAACACCGATGTTGAAACTGAAAGAAAAGAAACAGGGACAATCATATAGGACGATTATCGATGCATCGTACAAGAGCAAAATGAAATTTGCCTGTAAGATAGCGCTGTGAATCATAATCATTAATTTTTTATTTTTCGCATGCGTGCGCACGTGGCGAGGGAGCTGCTTACGCTTTGCGTCGTCAGAGGGCGCGAGAGCTCTAATTATTATAACGGGGTGCAGTATTTTCCTTTGAGAGGCTGACATGATTTCGCCGCTCTGCCGCTTGCCGATGATCATTCTATAAACTCTTAGTCCGTGGAAATAAAGAATGTAATTGACGACTTGGCTATTGTATCCATTTGCAAGATACATGGAGGCGTGACAGTTTTCCGAAAGAATCACTGTGGATTTACAAAATAAGGGGAAGGGGGAGAGGATGGGTTCTGAAAAATTCATTTAAGGACAGAGTTCCTCGAAATCTGACGATCTTCTACGTACAGAACCAAAGTGATAAGCTAATATTTGTTCATGTGAATGGATATTTTTTTTTTGGCACGTAAGCGCCGCATCGTTAGAAACGCCGCACCTGCTAAAATTTTACTTTTTAAACACGTAAACGCCGCGGCGTTTCTTCCGGAAATTACGGTATTGCGTGGCCAGAGCGGACGTGGGCACAACGGACAGTGTCCACAGCGCACAGCGGACACGTGAGGGGAGCTGAGTAGTCCGAGCGGACATTCTTGCACCTATTGTGTTGTTTCCCTAATCAGCAACATGTCAAGTATTGATAGTTTAGAGTTTCGAGCTTTGCACCTGCTATTTTATTACATTTCGCTATGTTTAAAGTGCATTCGCACTATAATATCTTAACAATTTAATATAAATAATTAAATTTGATTGGCAGAAATTTATTTATCCTTGTAATTCGATAATCGAGTGAAAAAACATAAAACTTCGGTTACAAAAAAAAAAAAAAAAAAAAAAAAGTGTTATCCCACGTGAAAGAGATTTGCCACTTAAAATACTGTTTTAAATTATATTTGTGATTTTAAAAGTATTTATTTACTTATTTATATGCACCCTTTGTCTGTTCTAAGATGGGGAAAAAGTGTGTCCGCTCTAACCAGGGTGAGTTTCGGAGTGTCCGCTCTGGCTACGAAATCTAATGTGTCCTGTTCGCAAGCTAGTTCCCAAGCCTCTAATGTGAGCTGTTCCCAAGCTAGAGATGAGACGGGCTCAGCCCGAGCCCGGGCCCGAACCGGGCTCGGGCTCTGTAATTCACAATTGCGTTCGGGCTCGGGCTCGTGAAAAATTTCTATTTTATTGAACGAACTACTTGAAACAGATTTTTGAAAAGGGATTCATATGGAAAATAAAAGTACTTATAAAAAAATGGCGGCGCGGGTGCCTAGAAGGCGCGTGAAGCTCTTTGGGTATTTCAGAACGGCGGCTTATATTGCTTAGTTAGTCATGAGATGGGACATTCTTTCGTAAACATAGATATAAATAATTAGAAAGTGCATTAAAAATTTGCAACTATATTTGTCTTTAATTTGCACAAACGGCAAAATTTATTGTATTCTATCAAATAATTACTTCTTTGAATTTTATTGAATTTATTTTTAGCTGAAATTTCGGGCTCGGGCTTCAAAAAATGAGCCCGAACTCATCTCTAACCCACGCCACCATTGGTAGAGCCGGGAAAACACTGGGACTTGCAGATTTTTTTTTTTTTTTTTTTTTAATTATTATTATTTTGCTGTTGGACAACGGGACTTCCCAAATTTCTTAATGCCGGGAATTCTAGAAACTCATTTTGCAATTCTTTTTTTTTTTTTTTTTTTTTTGTTATTGTTGTTACATTTATGAACTAAAAATGTGTTGATTTATTTAATTATTAATTTTTAAACAGTGGAACTTGAAGATTTTTTATTATAATTTTATTTTTGAGGAAACTGGAGTCCGCGGTTTTCTTAGGGGGTTATTTTTTTAACTCAAAGATTTAGTTTTTGAAGTATCAAATTGAGTGGTTGAAGAATTGCATACGCATATGTAGACTAATATTTTTAAAACTCATACTCACTTAATGCATTGGTGGTTAAGAAAATAAGTCACGGGACTAGATTAGCGAACATAAGTAAAGAATTTTTTTTCCGGATAGTTATGCTTTAAGTTTTAGTACCTAATGCCCCGGGCAACGCCGGTGTACGTAGCTAGCATTCTAATAAATTAAGAATGTGGTTTTATGAGAAACTTAAAATTGTGCGACTAATCTCAGATGATCCACTACTCCCATGACATCATATTACTAGAAGAAAAAGCCCGTTGTGGAAGCAATTACAACGGGCGCTAGAAAAACATTTCACAAAAATATGTCTACACTCAATGTATATTTAATCTTTTTCCACCTAAAATAAATAACTTCATATTCAATTTCTTATAATATATACCCAAAACGATTTTCATGCTCATCTGGAAATGCGCAGAAACTTTTCTAATTCGAAAGATTTCGTTTTGTGTATTCAGCTACTCTTATTTAAATTGCTTCAGCAGACGATTATTTTAATGAAAAAAAATCAAACTATGTTACCATTAAAAAAACATTTTTAAACGAACTGGAATCCCAATTGTGTGACGTTATTTTCACTTGAAAACATGTGATTTTGTCACGCAAATGATTCACCTTTTTGACTCTCGGAAATAAAATGGAGCTGTAAAGAGTGAAAACATCGCTTAAAAATGAGGGAACGGGTGGACTTTCAGATTTTTAAAGTAGCGCAGATTGTTTTCCACGTTTCTATACATGATTATGAAAAATTTCAAGCGGATCGTATAAACGGTTGTGGATTTTATTACAATTTTAGACCATAACTTTTTAATCTGTTCGGATTAATGACGGCAAAAGTTTTGTTTTGAAGTGGTCGAACCGGAATTGTTAAAGAGTGAGTGAGTCAGTGATCAGCGTAACTATATTGTAGGATCAATTAAGCCATGGTTTTCTCTGTAGAACCAGTACAACTTTCATCAGACTGTTCCGATTTTTCCCGGCCGAAAGACTTCCCATTGAAGCATTATTATATCTCAAGAAATCCTGCTAAGAGCCAGCATAATAAAAGGGAGGGTTGTGTCATCTCAAGTTCCCGGATCGCCACTGTGCTTAGTTTGGTTTTCTTCAAGTGTGTCATTATCTTGGGCAGATGTAAAACTCACCCCGTTCTGATAGACCAGGGACACATGACCATTATGAGTTACTCTAAAGCCCTTTTTTTTTAGCTCTGCTCTCTCACTCCTGCCCCTTCCCTCCCAGTTAACACAGTTCCTTCAAAAGATAAAAAAGAAGTCTTTTCGCCATATGGCCCTTAAGATTAAGTTTTCAGAGCAAGCTGGTTGCGCGTCTGGCGTCTCTGGAAAAATGTGGGAAACAAATACGCCCGTTGAAGTTACGAGGAACAGATTGGAATTCTCGGAAAAATTTACCAAGAAGAAGTTGCTCTGTTGAATCGTATTATACTAATGAAAACGTATCTTTTACTAGCTGCAAAAATTTCAATAGCAGGTTTTTGGTGCAATTTTTTTCGTTGTCTACTATTGATGTCAATAAAAAAATCACACAAAAAAAAATCTTTTGGATTCTGAAAAAGATTAATAAATTAACAAAAATGTGGATGGCGCTATTTTAATTAAACAATTTAATTAAATCTATTGAAAATTTGGTTGGATCAACAGTAAATTTTGTCGGAACCATAAAAAAAACTTGTTGATTTAACAAAATTATTCCATCATCAACCAAATTCTTATTAAATCACCAATACCATTTTTAGAGCAGCACGAGTAAGTGTGATTTTTTTCAGTATACAGCCTGAATTTGCGCCCTAGTAATTCGTAAATATTTTTAAAATGTGATGCCAATACATGGAGCCAAAATTTATTAAGAAATTATTTTTCCAGAAACAGAGAGCCAACATTTGTCCATTGATTTGAAACAAATAATATTTTCAATTTTTGGTAAGTATTGGAATATGTACTTGAAACGATATTGGAAAAAAAAAATCCAAAATTGTATTTGTATTACTTTACAATACCTATTTCTTGGTTTAAAAAAAAGTCCTTATAAAACTGTATTATTCATCATGTTGAACAGGATTGATTACATGTTCGTGTAATAGAATAAATCATTTATATAGATTGATTAAGAAAAGAAAAAAATTATAAAAATTCGTTAACCTGCTACTGACTTGACAGGCGACCGTGCTTTCCTCTTCAATTTTAAGATCGCCAAACAACTACTTTCCTCAGAATTGGAAATTATCGCGTATTAAAATTAAAGCTTATTAAAAATCATTGCGACCACTTGCCAACAATAAAATTTCGTAGGAAATTCTGAGCAAAAACTACAATCTACTTTGGCGTAGCTGAAAGTCTGTTAGCTTGCTCTTGCTAGCATAAAAATGTCAATTTTTTCCAAGTGTTACACCTCTTTATTAGGACAATTTCATAATGTAGTCCGTATAGCTTTTAATCGTCACATTTTCAGTAGCCTTTGTCACTATTGGCGATTTTTCTCTACGAATCTAAATCTTTAGTTTTATTCAATATCTATAAAATTCTGCTGCTGTGTAACCAGACCAGTGGCGCATATGTAAACCTTTCGGACCTCACGATGCGTGGAGGTCTCCGATGTTAAGGGGGCCTACGTGCATTTAATGTAAGGCCTCTTGAAGTACAAGATGAAATTTGTACAAGAGCATCCGGAAATTTTTGTTACTCCATTTGCGGTAAGAGATCTCAAAGACAGGCCTGATTGGTTAATCACAGGATCGAAACAAAGAGGATGACAGCAGTCTTTTTGTTCTTCGAATAGCCAGAACCATTTCGACCGCAGAGATTTTACGTTCTTTTCGGTAAATTTTTTTTCAAACTAGGGGCCAAGGCCCCCAGACTCGCTACGCTCGCTTTTCGTATGAGGCATTCGGCCCCTAATCAGGCTTATTCGTAAAAAAGACATAATTTCAACAGACAAAACCCGAAGATTGGATCAGATAGAATGTTACTGAGCTACGCATTGCTTGGTTCTTGCATGTTCATTGGTACATAAAAATTTAAACTTCACACTACAGTAGACCCTCTCCCCCTCATAACACGGAAGATATTTTGTTATGGGAATCCGTGTTGTATGGGTCCTGAGCTATACTACACCTGGAGTGCGGACTCCGCTTATAACCGCTGGAAAAATTATTTGCACTCTTCAGAAACACAATGATTTTCAATGTTGCCATTCAAAAGTTATATTAATTAGGAGCTAAAGCATAATAAAATCAGAACATCTGTTTCAGCTGTATTTTTAATAATGTAAAACCTATAGGACACCCTTCGAATTTGCCACCCATTGCGATTTTTCATTATTTGGCGACTTGCGTACATGTGAAGTTAATAAAAGCTACGGAACAGATAGGATAGCTTGCCAACAATGGCGACTTTTCATTATTTGGTGATTTACACATGCTCACAACCTATAATTACTGTTCATGTAAGGTTACCGGAAAACCGTTATCCATATTTTCATTTACATAATCGTTTGCAGATTGGCGTACTTAGCACCACGAATTATACCATCTCGTCGCACTAGCAAATATCCAAAGTGTACTGTAACTGCTATAATGGCATAGTTAACGCCGCCAAATATTTCTACTGGTAGCAAATAATCCAGCTGGACGAGAACCGGCTTTAAAATAATCTGCATTTTAATTATTTTTCATTTTCAAGATATTAGGTATTCTGTTTTGGAAAAAGGAATAATCGCTCATTCTAAACTCCCGTTGTCTGAGCGAACTTACTATTTGAAAATTGTCAACTTTGTGTAACACATTTTGAGTTACTTATTTCATATAGTTTTTATTTTGGCGTAAAATGGGCGTAATTCTAACTCATGTTTGTAAATTTCACGAGATTCTAGATACTTAGAAACGCTTTGTTGCAAAGGAATGAATGATTTTATGCCAAATCTGGCAATCATTCGGTTTATTTTTTTCAGTTTTTTATTAATATCTTCTAAAATAATTCGATTTTCGAAATTTAAATCAGCTTAGCAGGTTCCTCGGAATTTTTCGAATCTGTGGGCACCTTAGTCGAAACTCAAATCCCCACGGTTTAGGAGGAAATACGCTGACAAGCTTTTGACAGCGGCAGACATTTGACAGAAATTTTGTATACATAGTGCAAAAGAAGGAAGATTTCATTTCTGGCTGTGACAATCGTTTACGGATACAGCATGAATAAAGCGTACATCTGTAGATTCGAAAATAATTTATGCTTTTCTTCAGCGAGGAAAACAATTTCCGTCTAGACAAACAAGGACGTAAAACCTTCATACTTTTTTCAATATATGTTTATTTACTTTACTGTTTATCTTAACGTTATGCGATTCTGCAATTTTGCTTCCCATTAATTTTACTGCTTTCTTATTTACCTTCCTTCGGCGAACAGGGTCCGCTTTCTTTTTCTGTTTTGCCAAGCAGTATACATAAAACTACCGTTCTACGTTTAATTACGAAGCTTATCAAAGCTCGGAATGCCTGGAGTACACCTGGAGTGCGGCCTGTCTGCGTTCGTGACCGTACGCCAGAGCCAAGAGCATATCGTCTTACAAGAGTCCTTACAAGGGATAGTGTCACAATGTTCGGTCTGTTTTATCTTCCGAGAAACAGATCTAATTAGCGGTTCGGGACGGGATCTGTAACGTCTTTTGACGGTCACGAATGAAACGGAGATAACCGATCCGTAAGCCTCTGGTAGACACTGAAGGAAATGATTTTACTTCAGTCTGGCTCATTTGCTTCTGTACGAAAATATTCAGTTTCGCCGGATTTGCAAGCTTTGCAATTTGTTGAGACAATAACAGTCGTACTTAGGAAAAAGAATAAGCAAGTGAAACATGCCATATGGTATTAGAATGAAACTGGAAACAATAGAAGAGCAATAAAAAAAATGCGCAATTGTTTTTTTCATAAGCTGAATTATGCATGACTTCGCACAGTTGATAAAACATAAAATTTTCAGGAATAAATAAATAAAATAAACATAGAATCACTTTTTTACTTTAAGAACATGTACCATGTAAGGAAAGTATTGCAATCATGAAAAAATTCGACTTCGAGATTTTAGTGTATTGACACGTTTTGAGGTCTTCTGAATTCATTGATGTTATTTTTACGAGATGTATGTATGTATGTGTGTATGTGTGTGTGTGCTTGTGTGTATGTGAGTGAACACGATAGCTCCTAAACGGGGCATTCGATTGAGCTCAAATTGGGTATATATGTCATAAACCACCGTCGCAAGACCGGTATTGATTTTGCTGTGTATAGGATTCATAGTTTTTCTACGGGGCTACGACAAAGATTTCTTTTACATTGTGGCCTATGGGAGAAAATTCTTGAAAGTGCGCTAGCGTTTAAACGGTACATTCTACTGAGCTCAAATTGGGTATATATGTTATAAACCACCATCCTAAGACCAGTATTGATTTTGGTGTGTATAGAAGTTATAGTTTTTCTACAGGGCTACGACAAAGATTTCTTTTACATTATGGCCTACGGGGGGAAATTCTTGAAAGTGCGCTATAGCGTTTAAACGGTACATTCGATTGAGATCAAATTGAAAAAGAACTAAGACTTTTTACTGAATTATTCATCGAATAAAATTTATTTAAATGCTTGCTAATGATCTTAATCGTAAGTGTTCGGAAAGTCGAGTGGAGTCAATCCAGATTTTTAAATTTTCTGAAGAGTGACGGCATTTAGCGTGTCGTAAATGTTTGTCTAAGCGGTAGATGACACCACAGTAAAAGCTCCTCTTACTGTGTTTCTGGCACAGCTGTGGCTTGTATCTGATCGAAAAGTCCACGTCATAGAACAAGAAAAAGTTAATAGTTAGTAGAGACCCGATAATATATTTTTAATGTGTTTTTAAATACGGTCGAAATCATTATACCTCGGTAGTTTCGGGGACGTACTTTAGCATAACCTGACCGCGGTAGAGCGAAGGTTCAATTAACTGGTTTTAAACATACGGGGGAAATGAAAGGAATCAGTGTTGTTCTATATTATATAAGAGTAATGATATAAGTACTGAATAAGTAATAATGAAGCATATTCCAGAACTGAGAAGAGAGAACTATTGAGAAGAGAGAACTGAGAACTGAGAACTATTAAAAGAAAGAGGGTGAAGAGATTGGGGGAACAAATCTGTTTTTGCTTTCTTTGCCAGACTAAAATGGTTGAAAATGGAAATTAATTGTACCATGTTAATTTTTAAAAAATCAGTAAAAGTCTGAAATTTTTCTTTCTTTCTTTTATTTATTTATTTATCTGAGAATAAAAGGATACGAAAAGAAGAAACAGTGAGCAAATTTTTTGTATTTATGCGATTTCCGGAGAGACTTCGTTTCTTACCGTAATACAGGGTAATCTTGATATCTCTAATAAATGTGTTTTCCTTGAATCACGGGAAAAAGCGCAAGGAAAAAAAAAAGCGCACCCGGAAAAAGGCGCACAATATTAATTGGGTTTGTTTTTTGAGAAGGGGCTGGACGTGAAATAAAAAAATATGAGAAACAAATGGGGGTCCAAAAAGCGTAAACAGAGGTACATTAGTGTATTTTGTATTAATGTCTATTTAAAACTGCCATTCATATAACTTTTCCAAGGATAGTGGCCTGATTTGTAAGTACACAGTATGCACAGTAGCCCCATAGCCATCCGAACTTTCATTACAAAACAAATTTGAGCCCAGTAGTCAATTGAATGCCCTCACCCCCGTCTTCTACAAATTTGAACCCAGTATTTAACTGAATGCTAAGTGAAAATACAAGTGTTTCTGTTGGGAGAGGCATTCAGAGTGTGAAACATTTTAGTGTAAAAATGATGCCAAAAAGTTCAAATACTTAAAAGAAATTCGCTTCGCAAAAGCTAGGAGGCAATAGGGCTGCTGTGCACACTGCATATTTACAAATCAGACCATTATCATTGGGAAATTGTCCTTTGTATTTCACGCCCTCCACCCACTCCTCTGAAAAATAAACCCCTTCAGTATTGTGCGTTTTTTCCGCCCACCGTTTTCTCTTACCAACTTTCCCTTTTTTATTTCGCCTCGTTATTTCGAAACTCGATATCTAGAAATTTTTCGTCGTCTCTTCGACTTCGAGATATCGAGGTTATACAGTGACAACTTACAAAATGGCTAAATATTTTAATTTATTTAACTAAACGACTCATCTTCTGGCGGTTAACCCTTTGAGGCGCAATCCTTTCCCAATGTTGAAAAAAGCCCTTTTTTCAGCATTGGGCAATCTATTCAGCTGTTCTCGCATTCTTCCATTTTTCAGCAGATGTCAATGCTGTTAAAAATAATCGTGACACTTTTTTTACGGGAAACGACGTGCTCAAAAGTAAAGGATTCTCGTGGAGCTACGTCACCCGCAACTATTTTTACAGAAATCCAATCTATTCTTCGTGACTGACAACAGCCAAAACGTCAGAGTTTGGTGTTCCCAGAGCGGGAACACTGCACGTTAAAGGGTTAAAAATCAAACAAAAACAGATAAGAACAAACGGTGTAATAGTTCCGCGCTAACACATCGCGATGCTGACCCTTACTTCCACCCATTAGGAAAAACCATCGACTTTAATAGCCCCAATAATGACTTAATTCGATTAGAACACACTCCTCACAAGTGGCACCGCTTAGGAACCACCCAACTGGAAGAATTCCCTCCTCCGCGCTCCGAAACAAAAATAAAAGGATTATTTTTCCAGTTGGGAGAGAATCTCCGAGATCTCGCACTTCATTCCGGCGCCGTCTCATCCTTCAGATTCATTTTCTGGACAAAGTCGGCGGCCTGACGCGCCCCGCCACAAGTGGACGACGCCGAGCGTACACAAAAGGAGCACGGTCTGGTCTGACGTTGACACTGAGCAGAGCTGCCGAGCAGGCAACTTTCTCTCTCAGGAAGCAGCGGCTGTTTCTGTGCTGAGGGTGGCCCGGGCAAAAAAGCAGGCGGTAATTAACAAGTCACGAATCAGACTCTTTTTCTCCCACTTAGGGCTGGAGGAATGTTTTCCCTTTTAATTTTTCGTTAATGAGTCTTAATGAAATTGTTTGTGTATTATTTATTCTCTGAATGTCTTTCAGCGTGGGAACGTTTCACTCCCCCCCTCTCCCTTTTAAATAGAATTTAACGGAAACTATCATTTAGAATTCCCCCCCCCTTATTTTTTTTCTTGCGTGTGTGTTTGTCTGCGAGCGTAATAAGAAAACTATTAAAAAAATTCTGGTGTTTGAAGGTTGAAAGGAATAAAGAACTTTGTAAACGATACAAATCTGTATGTGTATAAATGTATAAATAGTTGTTCAGATTGTTCAAAAATCGCAACAAATTGTTCAGAAGCTAGACTGCATGAAATAGCTACACTACGTTATGACAAGGAAAGAAACTGCGCCAATTGTAAAACTTTCAGAAAAGAAAAAAAGAAAAAAAAGAAGAAAAAGTTAAAAGTTTCACTCTTTCAAAAATTTTGCGAAGCAAATCCATGTTTCCTAAATTTTCTTATATGACGAAATTTTGCTTTAAGAAAAAACTCTTAGAAGTATTTAATTTTGCTTTTGGGAAACAATTCTTAGAAGTAGATAATTTTTCTTTTAAGAAACAATTCTTAAAATTAGATTATTTTGCTTTTAAGAAACAGATCTTAAAAGTCAAACATTTTGCAAAATGTGTTTAACTCTTCAAAAAAAAATTTCGTTTTAGATTTAAGAATTTTTTCTAAAAGTATCAGGAAGGATGTTTTGCTATATCCAAACGATAGCTATATATCGCCAGTACGAGAAATTCCGATTTGATAATGGGACCTAAAGATTTATTTTATAAAATGATAAATCATAAAAATTTTAAAATTCTGCCATTTATCAATTTATAAAATAAAATTATCATTCTCCCATTATCAAATCTGAGGTTTAAAAAGAAAGTCCATGTTAGTTTCTCGCTTTTAATTGCTGCGGTTTGTTTTAAAATATTGCTAACAATCTGAATCACTTTATTAAAGTACTTTTCAGAAATCAATTTTTGGGGCATTTAAAGGTACTGTGTCCCCCCCCCCCTGAAGAAATAATTCTTAAAAAGTCTTAGAATCTCTTAGAAAAGTCTTAGAGTAGAAGATTTTGAAAAAGGTGTTAACTCTTCAAAGATATTTTCTGTGCAGATTTAGGTTAATTATGCAAAGATATTTTGCTGAATAACTATCGAAACGATATCGAAATATCGTCAGTACGAGAACTGCATACAGTGAAACCCCGATCTATCGTTCCCGCATTCATCGTTTTCCCGTATTGATCGATTTATTTCTGTAGTCCCTGCACAAATTGTATTTACATAATGTTAAAGGAACCCGTATGTATCGTTCGTCAATAAGTTACTACCCCGCGTTCATCGTTGTAAAATTTTTCTCTTGATCAAAATGAATTGGAAGATTAAGTGGATCCAAATGACATACAAACTGTAATTACTTCTTGGTATGATTTCTTCATTTGATGATAATAAGACGAACAGTGATGGCATGTAGCAGAGGGTGTGTATAGTGTGGAATTTAACGATTATATCCCATTAATCAAGACGTTGTGGCATGCGGTAACTTAAGCAGATGTGTTAAGAAATGTGAGATTATACAAAAAATGAAAATAATAGCGAAGCAGAGGATGTTGCTCATGCCGATGTGGCTGAGCCACACTAGTACCAAGCTTGTCAGAAGTAATAACGGTATTTGAAACTGTACGAACTTTTTTTATATACAAAAATCGCAGAAAAGTATTGTAAATCTTAAAAATTTGCTGTTTAACTTAAAAAATGTTGAAAAACCCAAAATAAAATTACTGATATTTTAAAATACATATCGCTTATAATTTTCACTTTCTATTTATTTGTTTTAGAATTTTATAACAAATTAGTGTTTGCTGGTATGCAGTTATTGCGTGTATGCATAAACATCGTTTTCTTCGTATTTTGACTTTAAACCTTTAACGCGCAGTGTTCCCGCTCTGGGAACACCAACTCTGACATGTTGACTGTTGTCAGTCACGAAGAATAGATTTAATTTCTATAAAAATAGTTGCGGGTGGCATAGCTCCACGAGAATCCTTTACTTATTAGCACGTCCTTTCCCGTTAAAGAATGGTCACGATTCTTTTTAACAGCACTGACATCTGCTGACAAATGGAAGAATGCGAGAACAGCTGGATAGATTGCCCAATGCTGAAAAAAGGGCAGCCGTTGCCATCGCTCGACTTCACTACCAGCAAGATGGCGGACGATCGAAACGTTCATCGCGTGCCACGGATCTAGAGACCCTTTTTTGACGCAGCTGACTGTGCGCGGGCGCAGCCAGCTGTCGCCAAAAAAGGGTCTCTAGATCCGTGGCACGCGATGAACGTTTTGATCGTCCGCCATCTTGCTGGTAGTGAAGTCGAGCGATGGCAACGGCTGCCCTTTTTTCAGCATTGGGAAAGGGTTGCGCTTCAAAGGGTTAAGACCGATGGATCGAGGCGTTCTACTACATCGCAGGAGTTGGAGAGGAGATATCTCTGTTTCTTTCTCTCCGAGTGCTCTTTCCTCGTGCTTCCTCCCCATCTTCTCTTGGGTCGGGCGACCCCTTTCCTTCCTTCCTTCCCGTGCAAACGTCATTTGCAACGGTTCGCCTGAAGTGGTTGACCGTTGAAGCTACCCACATGTTCCGGAACCCCACTCTCTCTCTCTTCTGCTCTGCTCCAAGTGGGGGTTTCTGCTCCTCCTCCTCCTTCTGGGAAAACGAATATAGATCCGTCCGTGTGTGCAATATCATCTATAACGCTGTTTTGGTGGTGCCGCCGTCTCTTTTGGTGGTGGTACTTGTAAATTGAAACTGAAACGGGGGTCTCGAGAAAATCACACCACCTGCTGATTATAGGAAGTGGGGGTTGGACGGAGGACGAAATATGTTTTCAGTTCTCTCTTTTGAAAAGCGACAGGCTTCAAAAGATTTTTTGGACAGATTTAAAAACAAACTAATGATTATGAATGCTCGAAAAAGTTTAGAATGCTTCTTCATTAACCGAACTAATACTCTGGAAACACTCTTTAGTCTAAGCGCAAACACTAGTTAGAACGTTAGTGAACGTTAACCAGGCCCGGACTGGCCAGGTCGGATGGTCGGCGGTTTACCGAGGGCCCCTGCCCAAGGGAGACAAAAATGATATGCTACTCTATAATTAGAGTAATTCGATATGGATATCAGAGTAATTTGGTTAGCGAGAGCATCGTGATTCATTTCCCAGTAATCATTTACATCTTTACGCAATGGCGAAGAGTCAGGGGCCCCAAAAGATCTAAAATAAATGAGGTTTTAGGCACGCAAGCCTAATTTTCAAATATTACATATTGTAATGTTCTACTGCCCCTAAATTTCTCAGTACGGGGGCCCTTTTCAATTTCTAACCTAGGGCCCCCAAAGGAGCCAGTGCGGGCCTGCCGCTAACGTTATATGCAAATTTTACCTTTTGAATCCATCGCTTAAAATAGTATATGCGGTAAAAATGATCTAATTTTTATATAAATTTTGAAAACTTAGCTAACGTATATGCCGCAATATAACGCGACACATAAACTTTTCATGTAAAATATTTAGAAAATTCCTTATATATATATATATATATATATATATATATATATATATATATATATATATATATATATATATATATATATATATATATATATATATATATATATATATATATATATATATATATATATATATATAGAGAGAGAGAGAGAGAGAGAGAGAGAGAGAGAGAGAGAGACTTCGAATTTAGCGCGAGTCAGGTTTTTAACGGGAAATGATAGGTCAAAAAATATCGCATTGTATTCAGGCTAATACGGTATTAAAATTCTTAAAAATTACATTTATTGACTTTGTAAATTTTTTAATTCGGGGCGTGACAAACACAATTTATTTATTATAAAAGAATTTTAAAATATTTAGTGCATGTGAAAATTTGTACACGATATTTATAGTAAAATTTACTTTAAATCAAATCTTATAGTAAGAATGGAAGCCCCCTTAAGCTGCACTCCTCCCATGAGAAAGCTGCAGCTACGCCTGTGAACAAACAGTAGCAGCATAATAAAATGCCATTCCACTATCAGAACAATAAAGCAAATCTTAACGGTTCGCTACCGTTAGTTACATCGACAGTGCAGCCAGCATATATATACGCCAGCGTTATATTTCTCCCATTAAATCACCTTTTAAAAACCTCGTTCATCAAACTCCAGTTACATTCTGGCAGACTGACTGCCGTATAAATTTCGCCGTCTTATCGCCCATATATATATACGGGAGCCATTTTCAGTCTCGTAGCAAAAATTTCGAGTAAGAACCATAATGGAAGAAGGAGAAAAAAAAAAGTGTATAGAAAAATGTTCTCTCTAATTCAAAAGTTAGAATAACTTCCGAAAGAGGACACACTTGTGGCTCTGGAGAAAACGTGGAGTTTGTGGCATCTGGTTATTGTCTTCTTCAAGGAGAAAAATTGAAAAGTTCTCGGAAGAGACCAGATATGCCGAGATTCACGTTTCTTTTTGCCTCGGTTTATATAATAAAGTTTTTATCTCGGATACAATTTTTTGTAAGAGACAAGAAAACTAGAAGCTTTTAAATTCAGATGATTGTTTTAAAAATCCGTTTATGCTCTGTAGTTTTTTTTGTCTCTGTTTCGATGCGATGCGAATAAATTTTCACAAAAGATTTTTATATTATATCATTTCATTTTATTGAATTTTTTGGACTTTTCTTGCTGTAAAATATTGCAATAAGCACTTAGAGAGCAACGCAAGTGGATTTTTAAAAATAAAATTCGTTTGAAACGCGATAAAACTGCTTGAGATTCTTTGAATTTCAGTCTGAAATACCATGTTCATTTTTTAAAATTAAATTGCTCATATAAACTTAATGTTCATAAAACATCGTAATGAAGGTTTAGGAGAAACATTATAAAATTTTCAGTAGCTCTTCTACTATAATTTTATTTTAAATCTTGATAAAAACTCGTGTACATGAGCGATTCCGAGTTTCAAATTTATAAAAGCAAAATGTAGTACATTTTTGGCCCCAAAACATTCTTAAATGTATGATGAAAAGTGATCGAAATTATTTTTCAAAGTTACATTTGATAGAAAATGTTTTAGTCTGCCAGTTTTGAATTTGAGTCTAAAAAACAGTGTATTTTTTTTTTCTATGTTAACTGACTTGTTCTTCAAATTTGAAATTTACGTACTCCATAGTATAGTTTCCGAGGAAATATTCTGAAAATTTTCATAGTTTTAACACTGTAAGTTTCTTTCTTAAATGGAGGGGAAATTAACCAAAAAGTGCCACGTTCAATTTTTTTTTTCAAAAAATTAATTAACGTTTCAAATTTGAAATTTATTTCAGTTAACAGTATAGTTTCTGAGGAAACAGTCTAGCATTGTAAGTTATGGCATTGTAATTTTATTTCTGATCTTCAGTAAAAGTCCATCAAAAGCGTCTTCCTTCGAAAAAGTGTCAAGTTTAACAATTTTTTTAAAAAAAAGTTAAATAGCTTTTCAAATTTTATCTCAATGTCAGTTCACAATATAGTTTCGGAAGAAACATTCTGTAATTTCTCATATTTATGGAATCGTAAATTTATTTCTGAACGTGAGCGAAAGTCAAGAAAATGTAAAATTCTCTGACAAAGTGTCAAGTTTAATAATATTCTTTTTAATTAAATAACTTTTAAAATTTTAGCTCAATGTCAGTGCACAGTATTGTTTCAGATAGAACATCTTGAAAATTATCATAGTTAATGTGATTTTAAATTTATTTCCTACCCTGAGCGAAATTCAACCGAAATCCTCCTTTTTCAGGTAGAACGGCCTTAAATATAAGCAAAAATTGTTCAATGCAATATTTGCCTTATGGTTTTCGAAATTGATGCTTTATTTGTATAAGCTTTTTTTTTTTTTTTTTCCTGTACAAATTTATTTAAACTTTTCTCTCTTTCCCTGAATGCGGATTTAAATTTGAGATTTCCCTACATAAGTGTATTAGGCTTAGTTTGTAGTTTAACGTTATACCTTCAGGTGCATCATGAGAGGGATGCGGAGGTGAAACCAAAATATTATTTACTCTCAAACTTTCGACTAATTTGCAGGGGGAAAAAATGATTCAAATATAATAATAAGAAAACTAATAAGATTAAATGTAAATTCGCATTTTTTGTAATTGTAGATGGTAAAAGCATATTTTCGTCTCTGTGTATTTTCAGCTTAAAAATTTTAAACTTTTTCCTTCCCCTACAAAATATATATATATATATATATATATATATATATACAGTTTGTTGTTCTTAACTTATTTTTTGTAATTTCAGATTCATTTTGTTCTTCTTTTAACCAGGAGTGTAGCTAAAAAATATTATTTTTTCTATTTGGGGGAAGAAGCAGTGGATCCAGTGGCGTACGCAGACTTTCTTAAAAGGGTGAGGTGGGGTTATGGCCATAATCTTCATGTTAAAATCCATAACCTTGATGTTAAAATTTTTAAATATATGAACTTTAAGTTAAAATTTTTCGACAAGCGGGGGAGAGCCAAGGGCGGATTAAAGGAGGAGGGTGGAGGGGGCGACCGCCCCTCCCCGAGACAAAAGAAATTAATGTAAAAGATCCTATTTTACTTCCATAAAATGGAGGTATATGTCAATCTTCTAACTAACCACCCTCACCGACAAACTAACCGCCCCCCCCGACAAACTTGCATTAATCCGCCACTGGTGACCCCTAACCTCCCCGTATGCTTACCACCGAGTGGATCTTTGGTAAAGAGTGCGCAAGCGGGTGATACCAAAAGTGGGAGGTAACTGGAGGGGTTGCGTTTCGCATTTTTTCTCAGGTAGTAGATACAGCTTATATGCCCTAGACCACTGCCACCTAGATACAGAAAGCCTGAGCGCTGAAGCTTTGACGTCATCATTAGGCCTTCGAGTAATGACGTCACCACACTTTCATTCTCAAAAAGTAAAACTATTTCAGATTTCTGGTGAATGCTACAAATATTAAAAAGTATCTTAGGTGAAAGATAAAAATTAAAATACGTTCGTGACACAAAATAATTCATTGTGATTTACTCCCTTATTACATTATATAATTAATTACAGTTAAAAACTGCTCTTTTTTGTAATATTAATGTTTCTATGTCAATTCATTAAAATGTTGTTATGAGAGAGTAAATTCACCAGAAATTTCGAATAGTTTTACTTTATGAAATTTAATCTGTGATGACGTCACCTTTAGAAGGCCATTTGATGACGTAGAGGATTGGTGACGTAGCAGTGGTTAGGCTTTCTATGTCTAGGAGGCAGTGCCTAGACCCCCTCCAAGAGAAAATCCTACGTGCGCCCCCTGCTTGTAGGCAATAAAATAAGCCAGAAAACTTAACAGCTCCTTGATTCGCTCTCCTATATTTACGTTTGTTTAATCTGCGTAGCATCTCGAGGAATCGTGGGAAGGAAAAAGTGAAAACGATAACGCGCTCCCGCCCCCGAGGAGAGACGAGAAACACTCGCGCCCGAGTCCGCGTAACGCACCGACCGCATTATAAACCACTGACCGCTTCTGCGGTACATCAACAGGCTTCTTTCACTTCTCCCGCTCTGCATGAATGAAAGAACAAGAGAGAAGATGCAGATATCCAATGATTTCCTCTATGGGAGCGTGGGAAAGGGATGGTGGATCCTACATGCATCGGGATTTCGGGATCGTTTAGTTTTCGCGTGGCAGTCGGAGGTCCAGCGTCAGACCCAGAAAAAAAAAAAAAAAAAAAAGTATAGAGCTGCAGTAACCTCCGGAATGTAGCAAATATAGCAAATATGTAGCAGAAGTGTACCGAAATGGAGAAAATAAAGCATTAGCATTCGGGGTTAAATTTGAAAATTTCTCTTGATATCCCTAGGTGTATTAAAAATATATATGTTAACCAGGAATTTATGGAAAATTGCTCATGTTTGCTGTAGAAAAACGTGAAATTTGTAATTTTTCCTGTAAATTTACTGCCTGTTTTTTTTTTTATGTAAAAATACACCAGGGTTTACCCTCTAAGTTGATCTGTTGGTGTGGTTATAGCAACGCTACTCTAGGGCAATCTGCCAAGGATTGGGGTGCCTTGGTAGGACTTTCTAAGGGGTTCACGTTACATCTGGAGAAAACCTCCAGCCTGTTAGATCGACAGCCGAGCGATGGGACCCGAACCCAGGACCTTCACACTTCGGCCATCCAGTGGGCCATCAAGTTCGGCCATCATGTACCACTGACATAACCTCTGTGCCATGGTGAGGCTCCTCTAAGTTGGTAAAGCTACTTCAGATCTTGGCTGAGCAGAGCTGGATCAAACAGAGCTGGTCAGAGAACAATTCGTGGCTGCCAATTTAGTCGTAAGTCCAAATAGTGTCGACAGCCAGTTCACCCTGAATCTGATATCCCTAAGGTATATTTCAAAGGTCCACTTGAGAAATTTGAAGTTCATCTACGAATCCAAGATAGTCCTATTTTTTTTTCTAATGTATGTTTTTTTCAACTGCAAAGATTTTAAACTCTATTTACATAGCTTTTTTTTAATATTCATTTTTATATGCGAACACTTTAAGACAAAATCGAGGGAGGTCCCACCCCCACACCCTCATAAAAGATATGTTATATTGATTTTAATAAATTATATTGTATTCCAGTTTTTCAGTTCTCAGCCACCCCTAAAAAAAAATAAAATCCTGTATACGCAAGTGATAGGGCGAAATATTTTATGGGCGACGCGTTGCGATGGATCCAGGGGAGGGGCTAAGAGACTATAGGCCCTCGTTACAAAAATGAGGTAAAAAAGCAAAATGTACTATGTACTCATTTCTGAGTACTTTGTTATCTTGTAATAGATCCAAGTACTTTTAAATTGAAGCAGTACATGTACTCATTTTTTGAACTGCAATTTTTATCTAAGCACGTTATGTACTACACTATGTAAGGCTCCTGTGTATTTCCTCCGGGAAGTCCATTGCCATAATGTATAATTCTATGGAGAAAACGGCCTTCACAAACATCCAATTTCAAAACGAACTAATTGTATATTTTTCATCCATCCATTGTTTTCCCCTTAATCTGGAAACATTCATCTACATATATGTTTAAACATAATTTATCTAAATTAATTAGAAGTGCATTAACTCCATTTGAAAATAAAATGAAAATATGCTTAGAAAAACTCACTATCATTTGTGAGTTTTAAAACGTTTCACAACAGCACTGTTTTACTGCAATGCTCTGTTAAACCTGATAGTGGGTATTTCTGAATTTTCCTGTGCCATGATGAAATTAAAGCACTTCTAATAGACTTATAAATTCTGTTTAAGCACAAATGTAGATGAACGTTTTCAGATTAATTCAAAGAAAGAATGGATGAAAAAACGCAATTCCGTGGTGTAAGCTGCCTTCTCTTAGCATAAAACTTATAAATCATTACTGTAAGTAAAACGGAATTCATAAAAATTACATATAAACACTATACGTAAATTACAGAATATTAAAGGCATAAAGCTTAATTAAAAAAAAAAAATGCATAATACATAAGGCTCAACAGATTTTTAACATTTTGTGGTTGTGAATGTTTTAGAGAATTTTAAAATTTTCTATGAATTTTTAATCAAACTTGCTCACTGAAAAAAATCAGCTACAGTTTGTAAACTAATCAACAGCAATCATTTATTTTACAATTTATGAATTCAACAAACATTTATTTATTTTTTTCACCCTAAAACGTGGCAACACTAGTGCAATGTTAATAATAATAAGCTGAAGCTTTATTAAAAAAAAAAAGAGAAAGAAATACTTAAAATAGCCACTTAATTTTTTTCTTTCGGAAGACATACAAACATCACCTTACTATCTCGGAACTACATTCAGTGGCGTGGGAAGATTCTCTTTTCGGCCACGCGATAAACTTCGATCGAACGATAAATGCTTGTTCGCGCCGGATGACAGACGAAGAACACGCTTTCGCGGTTGTTGCCATAAATCGGAGTGAAATTTTGAAAACAGTTATTTTAGCAGCGTGGGAAATGGTTAGATAATGTAAACTGACCTCTGCGATAAAACGTGTGAGGGCAATTTTGATTTGGGAAAGAGATGACCAACATGTTTCAATAGCCCACTTCTAATTCTTCTTTTTTTTTTTTTTTTTTTAAGTCTGTCAGCGTTGGCGTCATTATAAAACATTGAATTCTGTAATATTTACCGGAATTAATTATGCAGTTCGTTTAAATAGTTTTGAGCATTTTCCTTCTCTTTAACCCTTTAACGCGCAGCGTTCCAGCTCTGGGAACACCCAACTCGGATGTTTTGACTGTTGCCAGTCACGAAGAATAGATTTGATTTCAATAAAAATAGTTGCGGGTGACATAGCTCCACGAGAATCCTTTACTTTTTAGCACGTCATTTCCCGTAAAAAAATGGTCACGGTTATTTTTAACAGCACTGACATCTGCGGAAAAATGGAAGAATGCGAGAACAGCTGGATAGATTGCCCAATGCTGAAAAGGGGGCAGCCGTTGCCATTGCTCGAATTAACTACCAGCAAGGTGGCGGACGATCGAAACGTTCATCGCGTGCCACAGATCTAGAGACCCTTTTTTGACGCAGCAGCTGTCGATCGTCCGCCATCTTGCTGGTAGTTAAGTCGAGCGATGGCAACGGCTGCCCTTTTTTCAGCATTGGAAAAGGGTTGCGCCTCAAAATAGTTAAATAGTAAGTAAGTTTGGTTTTGAGTCTTTTCCTTCTCTTTAAAGTAAAAGTGCTGCGCAAAATGAAAGAGAGTTCAAAAACACATTTTACGTAGCCTATATAACACAAGAGGTTTGGGGTTTTGTACGGTTTTTAATTGATACATGTAAAAATTATTTTCGTTGATAATTTTCTATACTATTCGTGTTTTCATTTCTGTAACATCCATTACTATTAGGTTGTAACGAAAGTTTCCCGCCACCATAAATATCGTCTGTGGCGGTCAACACGAACAATCTAAGTTCGCGTTTGCTCATATTTTATCAAACAATTTTTGGCATTTGAAAGAAAGAGACTCGCTTTAGAACACTATGTTCTAAAATCTTTAAAAAAAAATCGTTATCATTAAGTACAAGGTGTCTGAAATGGAACTATCACGCTACCAGATTCAAACCATCATTTACTTCCAGTTCTGTTACAAAAAGTCAACTATAGAATGTAAACAAATCATGTGTACAGCTTCAGGTACTACTGTTTTATCATATGAAACTGTGAAGGTTTGGCACTGAAAGTTAAAAAACAAGGATTCAAGAAGCAGAGCGTTGTGGCCGGCCGACCGATGTTGATGAGGGCCACCTGCGCGAACTTGTTGAAGAAGATCAGTATTCAACCACTCGAGAAATAGCTAAGGTGTTAGACGTCAGTACATGCCTATTAGTCGTGCTATGCATTCCATAAACTTGAGGCGCAAGCTCAATCGCAGGTGCCTCATGAGCTGACTCAAGCAGTATTGGCGGAAAACTTTCGTTACAACCTGATATAATAGGCATGTGTGATATGAATTTCAAGAACTGCGATTAAAGTTTTAATATTTTTTCGTAATATTTTGGAAGATTAAATTGTGTACGTCTATGTTTACCTGAAGTAGACGCACGGCATTTAAGAATTTTTTTTTTTTTTTATTGGTTTAAGAAGTAAAGCGAATTCCTTTCACATCTCATAAAGAGGTGATAATTATGACTTTTAAAATTATTACACGAAAGTAAAGGGACATTTAGTTTCAGATATGTAATGCAAAAATTTGCAAGTATTTCTTGCCCCCCCCCCCTCCAACCAATGTAAAATTATTTTTTCTTCATTTTAAAAAGTCAAATTGAATATTTATTTTAAAAAATATCTTCACTAAAATTAAAATTCATACTTATTTAAAATATTTTAAAAAATTCTGCTTGAATTTCAAAAAAATTATTTCTGCATGTTTTTTAGAAATTTGAAATTTTCTGACTATGAGAAACTGACTTAAGAATATTTTTTTTTAAGTTGTACGTTTATTCCCATTAAATAAATAAATTCAAAATGTAACATTTTGCCTGGTTTCTATGCAAAGTGTTAGGTATTATTATTTTCAGCCAAAGTCCTCCCCCAAGGCATTCAGATAGCCCTAGTGTGCTTCCCCTTAATAACAATAACACCATTGACTAGTTATTATTATTATTATTATTTCTTAATATTTATAAGTGTAATTTTATTTTAATAAATATAATTATACTTAGAAATATTATGAAAAAATTTTCCTGTTGTGAGCGAGATTTGCAAAGGATTCTGTAACTGTAATCTGTACATAAGCACATTTTAATGGGATCTTCAAAGCATATACAAATAGATTCGAATTAATTATAAAATTCTAAAAAAAAAAAGAAAGAAAAGAAACCAGATACGAATTCCAATGCTCAACGTATACGTATTATTTTAATTTTCCATCCACACTTTCTAATATAGGCGCTTCTTTTCAAGTACCCTTGCCTACATTTATTTTTCTTAGACTGCTAGCGCCATCTTTTATGAAAAGTCTACACTAAAAGATTTCAAGAAAAAGATGCTTTATTGCTCTTTTGAAGAAATCTATAAAACCGACATTTTACTTTATAAAAGAGAAATATCTATATCCGCTACAGGTACAAATGAAACCTCTCTAAAGGCAGCCAGCTCGTATCCTGCGAAAAGTCGGTCGCTAACAGAGGGGATCGCTTAATGGAAAAGCGCTTTAATGAATGAAATTAAGATATAAAACGCATCCTTTTCAGAATTGTAGTGCAATAATGTGCATAGTTACGCTTTTATTTTCTATTCTTTCTTTCTTTTTTTATGTTTCATAACTCACATAAATTTTCCTTTTATGAAAATGCACAGTAAAGCTTTTTGAAGGGACACACACACACACACACACAAAATATCCTGTCTATAACATATATTTTTTTTTTAAAACGCCCAAAAGAGTTCCATAATTTCTTTAAAAAAAAGCACCTTTAAGTATGTCGATTACAGGCCATCAGTGTGCTTTATTACTACCTGAATGGCCACAATCGTAAATGTTTAGCTCTTATTAGCATGGGTGTAGCCTGTTTTGTTTTTGTCAGGGAGTGATTTACGGCAGGGTATTCGGGACACGTGCCCTGGGTCCCCATATTCAAGGGGATTGGGCGCCTAAACTGTCCACTTACTATTAAAATATCTACTAAAATTATATTTCAAACAAAATAAAGAACTGATTTCTACTTGATAATCAAAGTAAATGTCTGATTATCGACTTTAAACCATTAAAGTTATTCAAATTTTAATTTAATCAATATGCCTTTACATTTTTTATTTATAAAGATAGTTGCAATTTATGTATCAATTTAATAGAGCTTGATAAGATAACTACATTCAAGTTCTTCAGAAAATTTTAACGAAAATTCTTGCCTATTTTCTTTCATAAATTTTTAAGTTTTAGAAAGAAAGAAAAAAAAATAATTTTGCCTGAGTCACTTTTTTATGATCGAATATTTTCAAGGGAGAAAAGAATTGAATTCATTTAAAATATTTTATGCATTTAAGCTAAGAATTATTGAGCAATTTGACTGCGCTCGAAATTTTAATCTGAAGTAAATGCATATGAATTGGTGATTTAAGATAAGTAAATCAGTTTCACTTTAAATTATAATCTACAGTAAGTTTTCGTGCAAGGGGCCCTCATAATTCCCTGTGCCCTGGGCCTCTAACTATGTAAACTTGTCCCTGCTCGTATCATATCTTCGGGACAACGAAATGTCCCGTTTCTCAGAGCACTGAATGTCCATAATTACAATTTTTTTTTTTTTTTAAGTGGGGGGACGTGAAAAAATTTAAAGAACTTCCGATTATATCACCAAGTAGCTTTTAATGAAAACCTTCAAAAATTCAGTATATTGGTGTAAAATTTATCAACAAAAGCTGTACGGCTGATATATGAAATGTAACTTTAATTTTTATCTACTGCTCGAGATAAGAGGGGGATTTTTGCGTGCTAAATCAAAAATGAAAAGAGAGATAAAGAGAAAGAAAGAAGGTGTTTGGATAATTGGACGTTTCGGTTAACTGGAGTTCGGATAATCTGCGCTCTACTGTAGTATCAAAAATTTCATTATTGACTGACGATTCTGATTCAAAACTATTGTTTGCCGTTTTCCTCAGTCTTTCTTTATCCCCCCCCCCCACTTCCTCCTTTTTGTCTTTGGTGCTGTCATTGTTGTAAGTGTGTACGTGTTGTGTATGTGTATGTGTATGTGTGAGTAATTTAGGCATTTAAAATTCTCGTTTAAGGCCAGCGCAGACTCGAGTGCGATTGCCCTATGCTGCAGGGTATGAAGGGAGTTTTTTAATGGTCAATTTGCATGTGCAGGCTTTGTAAAAGAGGGGAAACAGTGCAGGGTCGAAAAATCTATAGGCTTTTAATGACCAGTCGGGATTCGGCAACAAAGGATAACCCGTGAAACCACAAAAGCACGCCAAACATACACAATGGAGACACTTTTCTCCGCAATCCACCTTGGAGATACTGAAAAATACATTGAGTTCTCATTCTAGCGTACGGATACGCACTGAAGTCTGCTCTGGCCTTCAGTGTTATATATAACAAGCAGTATTTTTTATAACATTTACCTTATCAACCCTTTAACGCGCGGTGTCCTCGCTGTGAGTACAACAACTCTGACAGTTTGGCTGTTCTGATTCACTAGAATACATTTGATTTACACTAAACACTCAACTCAAGGAGGACTTCTAGACAGACTGCCCAGTGTCGAAAAGTGCCGCCGTTGCCATCGCACAATTTAACTACCAGCAAGAAGCCGGTCGATCGAATCGCCCAGCGCGTGCCACAGAGCTAAAGATCAGCCGGCTGTGTGAAAAATGATCTTTAGCTCTACAGCCGGCTGTGTGGAAAATGTTCTTTAGCTCTGTGTCGATTCAATCGACCGCCATCTTGCTGGTAGTTAAATCGTGCGAGGGCCACGGCGGCACTTTTTTGACATTAGGAAGTGGTTGCCCTTCAAAAGGGACATCTTTAATTGGTAAATAGGGTAAAATGGCTATATGCTAATGAGTTATTCAAGAAATAACAACATACAATTCTATTAACAGTTCTGCCGGTTATTCATGGTTCGATCGGCGGCAAAATATAGTTTTTCCAAAAGCTGACTTTTCTGTCTTTTCAGTCCAGCTATACATCAAACAGAGCCTTTTTCTTGGCGAAATTCAAAACCAGCATCCAAACTGCACGCCAGGGCATACGCACACCTGCTAGTTCTATTATAAAATTTGGTACTATTTAGGCGTATCGCCGGGAGGGTTACACAGGCAACCCAACTTTGTATCGAGATCTTCAGATTTAAAACATTTTTTTTTTTTCAGGAACTTAAGCTAACTCTTCTTTTCAGCGCTTGATTTCGATAATCTTTGTAAAATGCCCTGCCAAATTTTCGGTCGGTCGCGCTACGTTTGAGATTCAAATTAGTCGTGCCGGAATTTCTCACTTGCACCAAAAAAATGTCTAAAAAACTTGATTAACAAAAATGATGTCCTGTTTCATTGGAGGCAGCCCCCTAGCTTCTCAACCCCTGGATCAATCCATTGGCTTTTTCCCAACCATTTTCTTGAAGATATCTATTCGGCTCGCACGTAGCTATGTGGCTTTCTCATGGGAGGAGTCCAGATAAAGGGGGGGGGGGGTCTTACTATAAAACTTGATTAACAGTAAATTTTACTGTAAATAGCACTAAAAAATTTTTTTAATTCTTTCTAGTAAATTTTGTTTGTCATGTACTAAATTATAAAATTTATAAAATTAATAAATTTTTTCATTTTGATATAAAGTTTTAAAAATTTATATAAAATTTAAATCTTTCTTTACCGTATACTGCTTTGAGCGATGGATTCATAAGGCGTTTGTGCATAGACTAAGAAGGGTCCAAGGGCGTAGCCAGAAATTTTTCATGGGGGGGGGGTTACAACTACTGCAACTCACATATGCATACATGTGTGTGATAAGGGAGTGAAGAATATACATATTGTATGGCAAAAAATTTCTCATGGGGGGTTATGACCCCCCCTAACCCCCCCTTGGCTACGCCCTTGCTAGACCCCTAACCCCCCCCCCTTATATACGCCCGTGCCAATCGGCAAAATGTGAAGTTCGAGCATAAGAATACAAGGTCAGAAACTCACACGAAAACGAAAGTTTTGTTTTGCTTTCCCCCCCCCCAATCGCACTTGATTTATGTATGATTGGGGGACCCAGAAGATCTTTGACAGGGCAGTCAAATCACTTCCTCGCTCGTAAGTGATTAATTCTAATCACCCAGAGAAGGGGGGAAAAAATCGAAAATTGACTTTATGCACAGCAAGAGCTACGACCTCTAACCGAAGACTTGCATAACTTCAAGCGAGCCGAGCGCTTTCGCCACCTGTGTTTTCGTGGCTCGGTATCGCTCTCGTTTTTGGAATATCCGCGGCTGACCACTGGTCATCTGTTCGCTTTCGCAGTAATGAGCTGTCCTTTCGAAAGCAGCAAGCGGTTGGGAGGCACAGCGCTCGAATTCAGTGTCGTTCTGTGCCTCAGGTGTCCAATCAAAGAGTTTTGAAAACCCGCCGGGCATTTTTTTTCACTTTTATTTTTTTTTTTCATTGTCGATTCCCTCGAAAATGCGTGATGTGATCAGGTGGTGGGTTCCTTCTATTTGGCATTGAAGCGCTTGATTTGGCGTCTCGAATTTAATTTCTACTTTTTCTATTGTAAAAGGATTATTTTAAGCGCTCAGTGTTGTGTCTGGAAGGAAGGATTGAAGGGAAGTCCTTAAACAACAATTTTTTTTTTAATTGAAATTTTTGAGTTTAATTTTCCTTTTCGGTTTTTAAGAAAAAACTTTGTTTTTACTTTCCAAAAAGCAGGCATAAGTACATATTTAAGGGCTATCACTCAGTACATTTGTCTGTAGGTAGAAGATGCCTAATGATTTGCAGAACAATTTCCATTTGCGCTTTCTTCTTTTTCACCTCAGGATCTTTTCACCTACTCTCCCTATGACTGGCACTGCATTTACTTTGATAAATTAATGACAGCTTAAATTTAATTTAGCTCTCATGCGCTCATTATAACGTGATATTAAATACTTTATAACCTTAAAAATGTTTTTTATGTTTATACGTAATAACTGCTGTACGTAATAACCGCTTTACGTACGTAATAACCGCTTTCCTAAATAACCGCTGGAAGTTCAACTTAATTGATTATAACCCAGACAGCACAGCAAACTTGCATCAAACTTGCAGCAAGCTTGATTTATCAAGTCAATAAGCTTGAAAATTTCAAGCGTGCAAGCTTAATGCAAGCTTGAATCAAGTGTTCTAGTTTACACTTGCCCAGCTTGCATTTGCATTAAGCTTAACATATCAAGCTTGACATAGCAAGCTTAATTTCAAGCTTAAAAAATTTTCCTAAAAAAAAGTTTCCTAAATACACAGGGCGCCGGTCGGCGAACTCGCCCCACATATTTTACTTTGCCACGCATTTTCCCCTCTACGCTGAAATTTCAATTAAATTTAATCTGTTTCCATTGAGTGTCCGTGGCTGGAATTGAACCCGGGACCTTTCGGTTCGTAGCCAAGCGCGTTATCCATGCAGCTACCCAGCTTCAGGCAGTTATGACTAAAGTTTGAAGTGAATTATCAAGCCGTTTTCTGGCCAGATTGATAAGTGGACGATATGTTATTTGTTTTTTTTTTATTTTTCCATGGGATGCATCAAAATTAAAATAATGTTATGTGTGATTTAGAGACTCTACTAATAGGGAAATAAACATAATATAAACTTAAGAGCAGCATACGTTTTAAAACTTTTGCAACACTCATGAGCAATACTGCTGGCCAAAATCGAGACAAACGACTGATTTTGAAATCCATTTCGTAGTATGTGAAGTTCGTGAAATCGTCGTAGTATAATTGTATTTTATTTTGAAGAATTTCCATATTTGGAAATATAGAATGGGTTTACTTACTTAACACAAATTTTGTGTTAAGTAATCTGTCAAAGAAACAGATAGTTAAACGTTACTTCGAAACGCTATATCACAGTTGCTAACATGTATGGAATACAAATACTTTAGTCATTTTTGTAAATATTTCTTAAAATAACAAATTGAAAAATTTTGCTATTTTTTAACGCTAAAAATTCTCTTTACAAATGTGGTTAGTTATTTTCCTACATATTGGTATGCTATATCGATATAGAGCATTTCAAAGAATTAAAAATAAGTTTAAATTAATTTATACAAATGTAAATTTTAATTATTTTCATTGTTCATACTTTATTATTAAGAAAATTATTTAACTTCTGAATTTTTTTTTATCCTTTGTAATTTTATTTTAAAACTACAAAAGTGTAAGATGTAAGATTTTTGGGCCCTAAAATCTGTAGGCCTTGGGCAGTTGCCCCGTTTGCCCTGCCGGTAATATGGCACTGGTAATAAAATAAAACACATCTTTTACGGACTTTCAGCAAATTTGAGGACGCTAGACAATTAATGTTCATTCTCTTTCACAGATGGCTCCATCACTGCGCACTTTGAAAGCTAAAATCTAGCTAGTATCACTTGTCAAGCTTAAATCAAGCTGTATTTAAGCTTGATAATTCAACCTGACTCCTGCAAGCTTGCTGCCAGTTTAAAATGAGTTGAACTGTCAAGCTTGCATTAATATGTCAAATATGTCAAGCTTGATTTAAGCTTATGTGCTGTCTGGGAATGACTCTATTGAAGGAGAGATGACTGTTAGATTACAATAAAATGATTTTATTACGGCCTTGGGTTACATCTTTGCAGGAAAACTTGAAGAGTCAGGGTGTAGCGTAAGAGACGGGATGGAAGCAGCAACGAACTTACATGATGTTGGCCGGAATGAATATGCCCTTCAAAATCTTCAAGCAGACCACATCATACCTGCCTTATAACATACACTGCAAAAAAAGTCTGTCAAATTTACAGAAAAAAACTGTCAGAGAGGACGCCAGTTTATTTTACAAGAATCATCCGTATAAGGAAAAAAAAACACGGAAGATTTCTGTAAAATATACGGAAATAAACTGGAATCCTGGCTGACAGTTTTTTTCTGTCAGTTTAATGTACTTAATGCAGTGTAGACTAACGCGGGCTGCTTTACTCATACGCGTCCCTATTTTCATGCATTTTCAAAATAATGAACTTTTTTTTATTATAGAAGAGAAAATTTAAAAAAAAAGAAAGTTTAAAAAAAACAGGTTTTGGAGTTAATACTTTATATTGTATATAAAAGTCGATCGAGTTTCAAAAATGAAATTTAAATTGCATAGGACATGAAAATTTAGGAAGTGGACAATATACGGTTATGACAGAAAAAAAAAAAAAAAAAAAAAAAAAAATTCGCCTGAAGTGGATGTTAATGAACGTTTTAATACAGATTCAGAAAAGGAAAATTATTTAGCTCAATTCATAAAAAATGTCCCGCACCACACTGCAAAAAAAAGTCTGTCAAATTTACAGAAAAAAACTGTCAGCCAGGACGCCAGTTTATTTCCTTTATTTATTTATTTTTTTTTTTTTTTTTTAGGAATCTTCCTGAAATTTTAGATTCTCAGTTTATTTTGCAAAAATCTTTCGTATGCAGATAAAATACGGAAAACTTCTGTAAAATATACGGAAATAAACTGGCGTCCTAGCTGACAGTTTTTTTTTTCTTCTGTCCGTTCAGCAGATTTTTTTTTTTTTTTTTTTTTTTTTTTTTTTTTCAGTGCAATGATAGCAAAATGTGTTAACTCAAGTGCTATGAGCACAGTCAAAAGTTATTTGTTGAAATAAATTTCAAATTCTGTTATTTATATGCTTTGCTTTTTTGGTACAGTTTTTCCACCCCTTTCACCCCACATTTCGTTCAAATATTTGCATGTGTTACATCTACAACGGATCTATCAGCATTACGACGAGTTACAGGGCGTTTTGCGGCTGCAGAGTATTTCCATTTGGAAATATCATTCATCAGCTGGTTAATCTGTGTTCAATTTATAGGAAAATTAAGATTCCGGCCTCGTGAAGAAAGATCACAGTATTTCCAGTGAATTTTCTGAATTTAAGAATGAAGCAAGTACAAAATAAAAGCATTTATAGCACGTGAATTCCATCTGGAATTGTGAAGGGACAGTAATCTTCTCCATGTCCATAAATTAAGGATAATGAAGTTCAGGCAAAGAAAGAGAAAGAAGCAAAACAAATTTGACTTATTTGTAAAGTCTATTTATTAAACAAAAAGTAAAGAGCAAAAAAGATGCTATATGTTTGACATAATGAATAAAAATTGCAAGTTTTACTCCCTTGACCAAATTTCAAAAAAGAACCTATTTACAAAAAACAGTATAACATGGTTAGTAGGATATTTAATACGGAGTATGTCTCCCGGACGATGCAATACAGGCCTGACAACGCCTAGGCATGCTGAGTATCAAATGATCAATCTGATCTTGGGGAATATTACACCACTCATCAAGCAATGCACTCCGAAGTTCCGGTAGACAGGTGGGAGGGGGTTGACGGGCTGCAATTCGTCGGCCAAGCATATCCCACACATGCTCTATTGGATTCAAGTCCGGTGAGTATGCTGGCCAATGCATACGGCTGATATCCTCCGATTGAAGGCATTCGTCTACAATGTTTGCACGGTGAGGACGGGCGTTGTCATCCATAAACACAAACCTTCAGCACCCATGGCGCCCCGAAACAAACGTACATGTTGTTCCAGAATGGCATCCCGATAGATGTGGCCTGTCATCGTTACACTCTGAACATGCAGGTCAGTTCTGGAACCAAGAATAATTCCTCCCAAACGAGCCATCCTGCACCACCGTAACGGTGTCTTTCAATGGTGTTCTCTTGGTGGTAACGGGTACCTGGCGCTCTCCAGATGAATGTCCGGCGAGAATCAGACTCCAAACTAAACCTGGACTCGTCGGAAAACATCACACAAGACCACTGTTGCGGTGTCCACAATGCATGCTCTCTACTCCAGGTTAATCGCAGGCGACAATGAGTTGCAGTAAGTGGAACACATCTGACAGGCCTACGAGCATATAGACCAATGTGCCCTAAGCGTCTGTACACGGTCTGCCTTGAAACTGTCGTACCGGTAGCTGAAGAGAGCTGACGAGACAGGTCTGATGCTGTACTCCGTCTGTTTCTTTTGGCAGTAACTGCCAAATAGCGGTCCTCATTCGGCGTTGTAACTCGGGGGCGACCTGTGCTGTAACGTCTACTCACATTACCATCATCTTGGAATCGTTGCCAAAGCCTGGAGATGACACTCTGGGCGATTCCAAGTTCCTCGGATACTTCCAGCTGGGTACGTCCACATTCCAGTCGTCCGATAATTCTGCCACGTAAAACATCATCCAAATGCCTACTTTGTGCCATAACTATGCGGTTTTTGCACTGAAAGGCTTTCACAGCGCTTGTGAACAATTTTACTTCTTTGCAACCATTCCTTATACACCCCTCTCTTACACTCTCGTCATTGTGACGTACCATCCACGCCATCTGGTGGTTTCCTGTAAATTGCATATTCTTCTTCAAGATGTGTGTGATCATTCCACAGGTGAAATTTTTATTTTAGAGATCAATTTCTGTGTGATTCTGAATTATCCTTAATTTATGGACATGAGTGTAATTACAGGGTTCCCATCAATTTCTAAAAAAACTAATATTCTCTACATCACACAGAAATCGAAAACCATCTCACCTACGTTGATATGGAACAGTAATTATTTTACCTTCTGGCTTCTAGGATTGCTGCAAGATGTATTGTGTTATCGCTCGTGTTCGTCCACGAATTCGCTTAAAGTTGGATCAGTGGAGGATTTTAGAATGAGGAGCTCTAATGTGTGTTTTACGATTCCACCAAGAACATGATGCTAGCAACCAATGTACTGTGGTGATCAAATTCCCGTTACATTTTTAGCAATTCCATTGATTTGTTCAGTTTTTACTACTGTTGTGTCACATCAATCGATTTGAAATTCTTCCATGCATCAAATTCATTCAGTAAAGGCAGAAATGTTTCTCTTCTTGCAGAATACATTTTACTTTACGCTTCGCATCGCATCACAAACTCACCAAATGCCATGATGGTGTTAAAATACTGATTCGATCTTCAGGTAGACCAGTGTAAACTACAGCAAAAGCAGTGTTTAAACACATAGTTTGGTCACCAACGTAGCTCCGTCGTGCTTTTAAAAATCGGACGACACACTTTCTTTGGTCATTTTTACTTTCATCTGGCTCAGATACAGATGTTGTTTAGGAAAATTCCATTGGTACCTTTTGATGATATTTTCTCTATACATCAGTAGCTGAGAACGGATAGTTCTAACTGGGAAGCATATTTTTTTTTATGCAGCCTTAGAGGGATGAATGGGCGATTGTTGAGAAACTCTGCTTGTTAAATGATTTAATTTTACCTACCTCGTATAATTCTTTATTTTCTTGGCATAACCAATTTCCAAGTGTTTTTGTTATGCGAAACATATTTTCTGTTTCATGTTTAAATGAATGCTGTTTCCTCTTTCTGTTTTTTTCATTCTCTGCAATCAGTTTAACAACTTTTGACAAAACTGTTAGTTTTGCTGTAAACTGGAAAGTTTCTTGAGAGAATTGAAAGCTCACCAGTTATCAGATCCATCCATTCTTCCTTGTCTTTTCCTGTTTCCAAAAGTAACAGGATTAAAAGGGCTAAGTGTTTCAATTTTAGGTATATATCGTCTTTTTGTTGGATTCACGGCTATATCCACGATTCCGAATTTTTCCTCAATTGCTTCACGTGATTTATAATATGCCATTAAAATACTAAACTTGAACTATAAAATCTGAAAGTACAGAAAATACATCATCATCATCATCATCATCATCATTATTAACACGACACAGCCCGTTGTGGGCCCTGGCCTTCTTCAGAAGTCTTTCCCATTCCACTCTATTCTCAGTAATGGACTTCCAGTTTCTTATTTTTAGCCTGGCAAAATTCTCATCCTAGACTGTCCCTCCATCTTTCCTTATGTCCTCCTCTAGGTCTTCCACAAAAAGGAGTGGCATTGAAGACCTTAAGAGCTGTTCTCTCAGCACTCAATCTCAGAAGATGACCTTTCCATCTCATTCTACTCAGTTTTATGTATTTAATAATGTCATCATCTTTGTAGATTTTAGAGATTTCGAAGTTATATCTTTTCCTCTAGGTATTATTTTCTAAAACAGCACCAAAAATAGTTCTGTTTTCTTCCTTTCGAAGATCGAAAGTGCCTTTTCCTCCATAGTCGTTAAAGTTCATGTCTCTGAGGTAGAGGTTAAAACTGAAACACCCTGTGCAACAGAATTTTTGTTCTTCTCTTCATTAGATTCGACTTTAGAAAAAGTTCTTAAACCGATAAAACAGCAATTTGCAGCAATAATCCTTTTTTTATTTCAGGATTAATATCATTTTGATTGTTATCCTCAGATTTTTATTCCCAAACAGGTGAAGTTTTTTACGGATTCAAATTTAAATGGGTCAACCCGAAAAAAAAAAATGGTGGGTTTTCTTTTTTCCCACAGTACATATATTTTGTTTTCTCTACATTTAGCCTGAGCTTCAATTTCAGCCTTCTCCAGAGCTATAAAAGCTTCTCCTAAATCAGCTGCAGATCTTACTATTATATCTACATCATCAGCATATGCAAGAATATGTACTGATATATTAAATACAGTACCCCTTGTATTAATACCAGCATCTCTTATAACTTTCTCCAATGCAGAATTAAAAAGTAGGCATGCTGCATCCCCTTGACTTACTCCATTGCAAATCTCAAAAGTTGTAGATATCTATCCCTGAACTCGCACCACAGAGAAGAGTGAGCTCACAAGTTTAATTAACTTCGCTGGAACATTAAATTCCAGAAAGGCTTTTAGTAACCCAGCTCTATCAGTGTTATCACAGAAAATACATCAGTCAAACATGAATCACACTTTATCATGTGCAGCATATGGTTGTAGTGACACTCTGAAACAAAAATGATTTGGTGATGAAGGTTTTATTTATTTATTTAGTAGAGCCATCTTTAATGATGGTTGCTTTTATTTATATTTTTAGAGCCTTCTTCAATAGTGGTTGCTTTTATTTATATTTTTAGAGCCTTCTTCAATAATGGTTGCTTTTATTTATAATTTTAGAGCCTTCTTCAATAGTGGTTGCTTTTATTTATTTTTTTAGAGCCTTCTTCAATAATGGTTGCTTTTATTTTTATTTATTTCTTTAGAGTCTTCTTCATTAATAGTTGCTTAGTAATCCAATTCCAAAAGTTTATCATTTGCAACTACAGAAGATACAAAAGTTTGAAAAAAAAATTTTTTTTAGTCATAACCCTAATGTAGCGTCATTACGGTAAAACATTCAAATGACGGAATATTCTAAAAAGTATACTACACTACTTTTAAAAAAAGGCTTTTAACACTTAAAATATTGGTACAGAATAGATAGATTCTTGATCTTCTCTTGAGAAAGTCTCGATTTCGGCGTACTAACTTGGCGAGCATTGCAATTCGTTCCCTCGCAGCAACCCTGTCTTGTCCGCGAGACTGTTATCGCATCGCACGGTTAACACCCAAGGCAATATCATTTAGAAAGCGGCTTTAAAAAGAACTTCGGGAAAAACCAGCGTTAATGATTTCTGGAGTGTTTGTTTTCTTGTTCCGGTACGCACATCGTTTCGTCAGATGAAATCGATTGCCAGGTTCGTCTATACAGCTTGCAGTTCCGATAAGATAGAGTATAATGCAAATTTGACATACGTTAGAGTTTGAATACATAGATACTTTTGTCAGCACGCGCATGTATATGTATTTGGATGGATGGGGGGAAGATGTAAGTGAAATATATTCATTTACTGAATGTAGTTAATGTAGTTCATTTACTGAATTTCAGTAAAGTATGAACAAAAGCTTGTTGACTAATTTCCATGACTAAATATTTTCCGTCACATAAATTGAAAAAAAAAATATTTTTTACTTAAAAAGGGTTGCAAAATATAAGAAAAGTAACAAATTATGTCTCTGGTATTAAATGATCTTCATATATTTTTTGTTCTTATTATAAATGCACAAATAAACATTGATTAACCCGTTGCGCACCAGGACAGTTCACCTATAAAAGAAGCGTAATACCAGATTATTAAACTCTGTTTAAATCAGTCACTACTAATGCCATCTAGCGACTGAAAATAAAATCTAGAATATCAAGATGTGAATAAACACAGCTTAGAATACCAGATAACAACTATACACTGCGTTTAAGAATACCAGGTAGAGAAAAGTTAAATCTCTTCAATAATACCACTAACGTACGCAGGTACGTTCATGGTATTCATGTGCCACTTTATAAAAACGTACGTAACTGATGCGCAAGGATTAAAGGTGTTCCTTTTGGAAAGCGACCGTCGTCGCAGAATTTTTTAACGGGTTTAAAAACAAACCAAAGATGTTAAGCACTCGCAAATTAATAATGCTCCTTCCACCAATACACTATGGGCTATTACTAACAGTAAAGTTGTTATGTCTCGTGAGACTTTCAGAAAAAATTCATAAACGCGAAAATTGTCTTCAAAAATGAGCCGAAGAGTTACCTGTTTAGCGAAATATAGCAAAATTCTGTATTTTAGTATTTTTTTTCATGAGTGCTTCTGTTTCGTAACTCCTATACGTACATTGTTCTTAACACTTTAACGCGCAGTGTTCCCGCTCTGGGAACACCAAACTCTGACGTTTTGACTGTCACGAAGAATAGATCTGATTCTTATAAAAATCGTTGCGGGTGACATAGCTCCACGAGAATCCTTTACTTTTTAGCACGTCATTTTCCTTAAAAAAATTGTCACGATTCTTTTTAACAGCACTGACATCTGCTGAAAACTGGAAGAATGCGAGAACAGCTGGATACATTGCCCAATGCTGAAAAAAGGGCAGCCGTTGCCATCGCTCGACTTAACTACCAGCAAGATGACGGACGATCGAAACATTCATCGCGTGCCACAGATCTAGAGACTCTTTTTTGACGACAGCTGGCTGTGCCGCACAGCCAGTTGTCGTCAAAAAAGAGTCTCTAGATCTGTTGCACGCGATGAACGTTTCGATCGTCCGTCATCTTGCTGGTAGTTAAGTCGAGCGATGGCAACGGCTGCCCTTTTTTCAGCATTGGGAAAGGGTTGCGCCTCAAACGGTTAATAGTTCACAATACATCTTGTAAAAAACACCTCTAAATCTTTTCGAACCTCTAGCGCAATTGAATTCCTTCAAATGTTTTTCAAAAGTTGCATACCTGCAAGAATCTGAGATCATAAGCCAATCACGGGCTCAGAAATTCGAATGTTGCCAAACAAATCATCATAAATTTTATCCTTAAATAAAAATCTCCCAAGACTTTCGCGTGCAAATATCATTACTCCAGCGATTCCAAACGCTTTCAGCACCCCCAACTGATTCAATAAACATTCCAACACCTTTATTGCCGCGAATAAACCATAAAAGAAGTGACTGTAGTGAAGTTTTTCTCACTTCTGCAGTGCTAAAGGTGATGTTTCCAATCTGGAAACTCGGCAAGGGTCCAGTCCCGATGCATCAAGAGGCATTATTTTTATGGTACTGTATCCTTGGTTACGACTTTTTTGATTGAATCTGGTTATTGGTATAAGTCGAATGAATTTCTTTCAGTGGAGCTGCAGTGGATTCTCGCTACAACGCAATTGGTTTTATGCGAATTTGATATTATGAGAGTTGTTTTTTTTTTTTTTTACAAGTAACCTATCTGAGAGCTAACGTAAATTCCTCGCTCGCATTTTTCGCTAATAGCAGAAGAGCCAACAGAATCGCGGAGTGCAATATTATTCTGTATTTGTTGTGGTATCGCGGCCAATTACCAACGCGTGGGATCTAGGCCGATAAGTAAGGTGCTCTCGAAGGGGGCCTTTTAGGAAAAAAAAAAGTAAGACATTCCGAAACACTTTCAGATTCTAAATACGCACTAAACTGCTATATATATATTAAAAGCGTATCATAATTTATGCATCGTCCCTATTTTTCTTCCTCATTCCATTAAGGAGGAAAGTGTATCATTATTCCTGAGTGCGCCGTATTTTTCTTCCTTGTTCCATAAAACACACATCTTTGGAATCGAAATCTATCTTAAAATCGCCTGCTGAAAGTTGTTTTACAATCTTCGATAGGCATATTCGAACTATAGGCTTATTCCAACTGTATCGCGTAGACATTTTAAATACTGTTTGGAATGGGCATCATAATCCATGAGCATACCCCGTGTTTTCCTTCCTTGCTCCATAAAACACTTCTTCGGAATTGAAATCTATACTAAAATATCCTACAAAAACTGTTTAACAGTTTTCGCCAGGCAAGTCAAACTATACTTCACCTTTATAAATACCACTTGAAAAGTGTATCATAATCTATGTATCGTATTTGTCTTCTCTGTTCTATAAAACACTTCTTCGGAATTTAAATCTATATTGAAATCGCCTACTAAAACTATTTTACAATATTCGCTAGGCGTTTTCTAAGTACACTCGAAATATATTTATAATAAATTATAGCGTTTTATCACCAAATTTTATCGATCCATTATCAAAAATTGCAATTCTTGTGCGACTTTCCACATTTTATTAACGCCCCCCCCCCCTCCACGTTATCTGGCAAACACTTTTGAAAATATCTTTACCGTGACAGTTCATATCTGAAAAACTTGTCTACAAGATCGCGTAGACAAAATTCTCGTACTGAGCGAAATAGCACCCTAGTTCTAAAAATTACAAAAATTGAACCAAAAAAAAAAAGGCATTCTTCGAAAAAATTTTCTTTTCAATTCTATGTTAAAGACTTTTTTTTCTGGAGTTTCATAAATGGTAGCGTTTTTCTCTTTTATTACAGTGTGTAATGCAGCTCATGAAGAATCCTCCTAACCCCGTGTCACAATTACTTTATTTTAATCTGTATACCAAGACCATGAAGCAGAATTTGTTTCTTCGAACTACAGCCTAAAGGTAGTATCTGTCCTTCGAAATAAAGTTGAGAAGTCGAGTGCTATCCTACGAAAAAAAGAAATGTTATTTTTGTGTTTTGTTTCGACAAGTTTCTTAGTTCGTCGTGAACTTTCCCAGCGACACTCTGATCTGCTTTCAAATGCTCACACCCGTGTACGAACTCGACAGCTTTTCGGTGCAGAAGAAAATCGTTTTGCGGTTTTTGCAACAACATTACGAATGTACCGAATGCATTCATCAGTCAAAGTACCTCCTAACTGTTGATTTCAAGAGGATAACAATGCAAATGAATGAGAGACGAGACGAGACAGTCCAGCTTCTTGTTACCTTAGAGGGAATTGGAGACTAATAGGGCTATCACACTGAGAAAAATCCGACCAACTTTCCTTGCAAATCCAAGTTTCCGGCCGATTTTCTCCGCCGTTACCTTGACGACCGCGAACTCCAACTTTTTCCTTTCCGAAGGAAAAAATCCGAGTCGGACGAAATTTCGGCCAATCAGAGTACTTCTTCCTGCTACGTCAAAGAAATTTCGAGCAATGGCGACTGCTACTATGTTCGAAGCTTGGCTCGATGTCAGAATCACGTGAAAATAAAATTATGGCGGCGTTCAAGTGGACTTTGGAATTAGAGATTGCTGCCCATCCGATGCTGCCGATCCGATGTAAATATACCGACGCACGATAAGTAAAATAAGAACCTGCACGCCAAATCAGCAATGCGATGACTATTTGGCGTCGGAGAGAGTTTGTTTACTTTTGCAACCCTTAAAGATAACCACGCCTTCAAATCCGTCGGAAAAGTTGGTCCAGCGCGAAGTTGCTCGGATTTTCCCTTTAGTGTGATAAAGCCATTAGACTAGACAAAACTTTGGAGCTAGACAAGACAAACTTGCAGAAGAAAATCGTTTTGCAATTTTTGCAACAACATTATATTGCTTAGCGTCTAGTCCTCAATATACTCATCAATGAAGGTACCTCCTAATCGTTGATTTCAACAGGATAACTATAGAAATGAATGCGAGACGAGACGAGACAGTCCAGTTTCTCATTACCATAGAGGGTTTGTGGGAGACTTAGACTAGACAAAACTTTGGAGCTAGACAAGACAAACTTGCAGTAGAAAATCGTTTTCCAGTTTTTGCAACAACATTATATTGCTTAACAACTAGTACTAAATATACTCGTCAATGAAGGTACATCCTAATTGTTGATTTCAACAGTATAACTACAGAAATGAATGCGAGACGGATCTGTTTTTCTCATTACTATGGAGGGATTGTGGGAGACTTGGACAAGACAAAACTTTGGAGCTGTTTTGAGAAGCGAAACAGCTGGATATTTCGTCACATCCATTCCTTAGATCAAGATGGGTTTTTTTCTTCGCCTTGCTTCAATTTATTTTAAAATAAAACGTAAGATCATCAGCCCTAGCTATTACCATTAAAGAAAAAACTAAACTCCCAAGTAATCACCCACTCGCATCTACCTGCGGAAAGTAAAATAGTTTCTGGCATGATTGCTGTATAATTTACCACCAGTAAATAGATTATCATCAGTTCAACCTCACAGCATCATCCGATAACTATCTTGCCTCCCCCCCCCCCCAAAAAAAAAGTACCCTCTATATTCTTCCTTGGGGTACGTTTAGTCCATGGTAAATCACAGATCCTCCCCGGATATTAACTGTTGCTGGTAAGTGGATCCGATCTCCAATTTATGCGTCCGCGCCGCAAAGCCCAGGCATTGTTAAAGTCCACTTACGCGGATGTTCTCTTAACCATCGTCATCATCGTAATCTCCTGTCGACTGTTATTACTATCATCATCGTCGGATTTCGGTCATGACAATACGAAATTTCGGAAGAGAAAAATGTTGGCTGAACACCGAGGCAACACCCTCGCAATTTCCCTTCAGAAAAAAAAAGTAAATGATTTTATTAGATGGCTAAAGGTGATAGGAATGGAGGTTTTGTGTTCAAGGAGAATTAATTTTTCTGGCGTCGTGTGCTGTTGTGTGGATAGAAGAGTTTGGATGTTGGGAGTTATTGGCACTTATTTTTAGTTTTACATTGGTCTCTGATAGAAAATATCCAGAGTATTGGAAGCATATTAAGTATAGGCAGTGGCAGTGGCGGATTAATGCAAGTTTGTCGGGGGGGAGCGGTTAGTTCGTCGATGGGGGCGGTTAGAAGATTGACATATGCATCCATTTTATGGAAGTAAAATAGGATTTTTTACATTAATTTCTTTTTTCTCGAGGGGGCGGCGGTCATCCCCTCCACCCACCCCCCTTTAATCCGTCCTTGGGCAGTGGCGGCTCGTGACCTATTTTAGTGGTTGGGTCCAAAAAAATTGTATAAGTTCAATCGGTTAAAAAAAAAAAATGTACATAAAAGACATTATTTTTCGTGCGCACAGCGTTAAGTATAGAGAATTTTTTAAACGGGAAATGATTATTATCATAGATATTAGACAAATGTGGACGGCTTATAGTCTAACTGTGTTACTCTTAGAAACGTTTCTACTATTAACCGAAAATCCATTTTACCCGATATTTTTAATTTTTCTTTATTATTTATATTCATTACAGCCGTTCACAATTTTAAAATCAGGCTCACTAAAATAAAATACACTTACACACTGAAGATTGTAAATCAAGAAAACAAACTAGTAAAATATACAATGCGTGACATTGAAAATGCAACACCAAGAAGAAGTGGTCAGAAAATTATGCAAATTTCAAGGTAAATGTACCTTGCCGAGTTATGCTAATGATATAAAATTGGCAGCTCGCCAGAGCACGTGGAAAAAGATATACGGGAAGGAACCCGTAGAACGGACAATTTTTGTGAAGTATTGCTGCTAAAGAAATTGTCGTAGAAATTTTATTCTCGTCTCTCAATGGACACGTGCAACCAGAGATTGCCAGACCGCCGTCAACGGAGGCAGTTCCAGCAGACCAATTATTTTACGAGGGGTATGATGGACTGAGATGGGCAGGTTGGTCCATGCGGAAAAACTCGGCAGACACACACCTGGATGTGTCCACTGTACACCGGCTGTGGCGAAGATGGTTGGAACAAAGAAATGTGGCACGTTTAAGGAGTGCCGGTGCAGCCAGAGTGACGTCATCCACCGACATGCGGTGGCTGCCCCGCAAGCTACTTAAACCTCCATTCTGCGACATGTTCAAGACAATTTGGATGTTCCTATATCGACCAGAACCATTTCCTGTCGATTCGTTGCTAGTGGCCTGTACTCATGGCGTCCGTTAAGAAGACTGCCATTGGCTCCACAACATAGACGCCAACGACTGCAATGGTGCTAGGCTAGAGTGACGTGGACGAAAGAATGGCACAGGGTCGTGTTCTCAGATGAGTCACGCTTCTGCTTCTCCAGTGATAGTCGCCGCGCACGAGTGTGGCGTCGATGTAGAAACAGGTCCAACCCGGCAGCAATTGTAGAAGATTTCACCGCGTGACAACGTGGCATCATGGTTTGGAGAGCAATTGGGTATGACTCCAGGTTTCCACTAGCCCGTTCAGAAGACGAACTGTGGCAAATGGTTGACAGGAAATGAGAAACATTCCTCAGGACGCCATCCGTACTCTCATTGACTCAGTACCTAGACGTGTTGCTTCGTGTATCGCCGTCCACAGTGGTCCGACAACCTACTAAGACGACACTGCTCTCCCTCTGTATTATGCATATCATTTTGAAATAAAGATCACTTACTGTTCACTGCTGTCTCTCTCTGCTTGCCGAGTTCCAACACTTTCTGGCCACTCCTTATGGGTATTGCATTTTCAATGTCGGGCAGAGTATATTCATTACAGTAAAATATCTGACAAAAATCACGCGAATGAAAAATGATTTCTTACTGCGAGGGGGCAGATTTCGCCAATGCTGTAGTTATTGGCGAAATCCGCCCTGATCTAGTGAAGAACACCATTTTAGGGCCGCACAGCGGCTGGCCCTAAACATTGCGCCAAGTAAACGCTCTGAAGGCAAGCCAACCAAACTTCGGCATAGTTTTTTTTTTTTTTTTTTTGCTAAATAGCCAAATATGCAGACTCCATCCGCTGAAAAAAAAAGCCACCTGGCGTTAAGATATTTTTTAACTGATAATTTTCAAGTAGCCTAAAATTCGTGAATTTTTTAAGTTTTGTAATTATGAATTTTTTTCTATACGTTGAATGAGACAAATAAGTTTATTGTTAATATTAGTGCATACAGCAGTTTGTGAAGAAGCTTTATTAATTTCTTGAAGTGTTTAACATCATTAGTTTGTTTCCAAAGCTGTTCAGAAGTCCTGTGACGCCTATTACCTTTCAAAAGGAGCACTCTTAATAACACTTTATCTCGACGTTAGGTTTATATTTTGCAGTGGATTATTGAGAAACAAAACTTACGATGTTATAGATTGGTATTTGAATGGTTAATATGAAAATTAGCAAAATAGTATTACTATAATAGTAAATAGTAGTAACTTGTATAGAAAATTAAATAACACACACACATACACAAAAGAATCAATGCATTCCGAAAAAAATTGTTCCCATAACTGACGGTGACAAACAAAACTTCAGAATATAAACTACACAAAATTGTAAATTTAGATGGCGCCGCCAATATGATAAACTGATAAGGATTCAAACTACCATTTTTGAAAGCAAATAAATCGTTGATGACGTAAATTTAAAAGTTAAAGCTAGATTTCATTGCTACTACATTTTGTTTACTGTGTAAGAAGAAAAAAAATTTGAAATTATCAGCAGAAATAATTCCAAATTGGTTTAACATTTCCCTTGTGGTATTCATTAAGTTTATAATTATTGATTAAAAGATTTAGTACTTGTCAACTGAATTTCATATTTTGAAAAGCATTTAAAATTTTTTTCTCGATACTCGAAAAAAAGTATATTTTTAAGTAGTCTTCAAATTCCTTATCCCTTAAAATGTACTGAGGATATTCCCAATCTCCGCGAATATTCTCAATGGAATACTCGTTGCTGCACATTTCCAATTTCAGCACAGTGAGAATTCTATTTAACTACATGAATAAAACATAAAGTATCATGACTTTTTGAAATTAGCAGAAGAATGGTGATATAATCTATTGAGTTAACTTTGGAAGCTTACACGAAGCCTCTAGTTTCATATTCGGATTTACTATACGGATAGTGTTCCCGCCATAGGTAAAATAATGTAACTTGAATTGGTTTTGGGTTGTCTTTAACGGTGTATTTTGAAAAAAATCATGTGATTTTTGTACACAAATACAAACGAACTCATTATTTCAAGCACTGCAAAATTTTTAGAATGTATCTTTACAAGCTGTACTTACAGTGGCGCTCATAAGTTTCCGGCCAGATAAAAAATTTGTTATTTTTAAGAGAAAATTATGTTAGACTAAATTTATTTGGCTTAAACACAAGGAATATGCAAATTAAGAAATTTGACGCTGCTGGCCTACACTGGTGAATCAATATAAAACCTGCGTAGCGAGAAATTCAACTATCATATGCTCAAAAATTTCCGGCCTGTAAGTTCAATGTTGGTTTTTTCGCCTGCTGATTTATGGTAAGGCCGTTTGAACGTTTTCTATTTAAGAAACATATCTTGTCCGTCAAAATGAAAATCAGTTCGAAAAGTATTTGGTGTAAAAGAGTGATTAGTTTATCCAAGAAAGGCAAATCCTCTCGTAAGATAAGAGAACTTCTGTCGATGGGAAAATCCACAGTAAACGATATTTTAAAAAAATATCGAGCTGATTTTGGAGTTCATGACATGTCTCGAAGTGGAAGACCGCGGAAGACCACCATACAAGTAGACATATTAATAAAAAGGAAGTCAACTGCTGACCCAGGTAAAACTGCTAATGATATTGCCCAAGAATTACGGGAAGAAAATCTTGCTGATGTGAGCCGTATGACAGTTTCAAGGCGTCTTGAGTTGCTTTTCACTGCAACTCTGACTTTCGTAGAGTTGCAGTGAAAAAAACCTTTCATTAGTAAAAAAAAAATAAGACAGCCCGACTTGAGTTTGCATTATTGCATAAAGTCTGGTCTGATAAAAATTGGTCAAAAGTACTTTTTTCGGATGAGTCACAGTTCAACCTCTACGGAAGTGATGGGGGGCAATATGTACGACGACCTCAAGGTAAAAGATACAATTGCAAATACCAGGTTCCTACAATAAAACACTGTGGATGACATGTTATGGTCTGAGGATCATTTTCTGCAAAAGGTGTCGGTCCTTTAGTACAAATCCCCGGCAAGATGAACGGAGTTATGTACAAGGACATTTTGCAACGTCATGTACTACCATATGCGTGGAAGAAATTGAATAAAAATTGGTTATTTCTTAAGGATTATGATCCGAAGGATTGAATAGAATGATAAATATGATATGAAGGTGAATGTGATAGAAGATGAATATGATATGAAGGATTATGCACGATTGTGAAGACATGGATGCCCTCAAAAAGAATACATGCAATGAAGTGGCCCTCACAATAACCCGATTGAAAACCTTTGGAATGAACTTAATTGACGTGTGCGAGTGCATAAGTACTGAAATTGCACTGATTTTTTTCAAAAATTACACGAGGAAAGGAACAAATTTACTCTTGACTATATTAAACTACTTATTGAATCTATGCTTCGTCGCTGTGCTGCTGTTATTGCTGCTAGAGGTGTGTCTACCAAATACTGACTGTATATAGTATTATTGTACACTATAAATTTAATAAAACTTATTTATTACCATAATCGACCAGTGTGGCCGGATATTTTTGAACACGTGTATTTGTTATAAAAATGAACATTTCCAATAAAAATATTTAGAAAAGTATTTCTTCCTTTAAAATACATTCCTTAATACAATGCCAAAATTATATATAAGTATTAATTCCAGGCACCCGAAGATATAAAAGTAATTCCCAAATTTTGCAATGTATTAGTACTGGCCGGAAACTTATGAGCGCCACTGTACACTGTAATAAATGATAAGCCTGCATCAGTTGCAAAATTTTAAGGGAAAAAAATCTTAAAAATAAAAAATTTAGCTGGATCCAACCCTTTGAAAATTATTGCTGTGCGATTCCTTGTCGCATAATTTTTACTTTCCGAACATGCACCATGTAAGGAAAGTATTGTAATCATGAAAAATTCGACTTGGAGATTTTGGAGTATTGGCACGTTTTGAGGTTTTCTTAATTCATTTATGCTATTTTGTGTGTGTGTGTGTGTGTGTGTGTGCGCGCGTGTGTGCGTGTGTATGTGAGTGAACACGATAGCTCCTAAACGGTACATTCGATTGAGCTGAAATTCGGTATACATGTTATAAACCACCGTCGTAAGACCGGTATTGATTTTGATGTGTGTAAGGCTTATAGTTATTCTACAGGGCTACGACAAAGGTTTCTTTTACATTATGACCTATGGGGAGAAATTCTTGAAAGTGCGCAAGCGTTTAAACGGCGCATTCGATTGAGTTTCAGTTTGGTATATATGTTTGAATTATTCATCGATTAAAATTTATTTAAATGCTTGGTAATGATCTGAATCGTAGGTGTTCGGAAAGTCGGGTGCAGTCACTCCAGATTTTTTCAGAAGGTATCATAAAAGACATCGTTGTTTCATTTATTACAGTGCGCAGTGCAACTTATGAAGAATCATTCTTAAATTTTTTCAAGTTCCTGGAACAATTGATTTATTTGAACTTGTGGATGAAGACTGTGAGGAATATTTCGTTTCTCCGAACTACACCTTTAAGGATATCCATTTTGAAAAAGCGATAGATTTCATAGAACTTTTGAACTGTTTTTAAAACAAACTAATGATGGTAAACACTTGGAAAAAATTAGTAATGCTTCATCACTAACTGCGCTATGAACTAATGTTACAGTCGACCTATATGTCTCATTCCTCTTTGAGAAAAAAATCATCACAAAAATTGCCTTCAAAAATGAGACGATTTATTACATATTTAGGGAAATATTGTAAAATTCTATAGCATATTTTCCTGAGTGTTTCGATACTTCTATAGGTTTGTAATGGCTCACAGTATAACTTGTAAGTAAACATTCTAAATTTTTTCGTAAGTAAACATTTTAAATTCTAATGTTATTTATTCAGAAGTTGCATGATTTTCAAAGAGCTTTAAGCTTGAAACACCCAACATTTAACTCTCCATCCCTTCTTAAGACGCTGTTCATGTTAATGCTTACATGGAAACTTAAAATATGCACTCTGAAGATTTTGAAGAATGCTTAACTGTGCCACCTCTTCCACCCTAATTATTCTTCATGCAGTTTACCAGCTAGTGTACCTCATGAAATTCCTCCGAATACACGTATGCACAGCTCGAAGTGTAATTATGACTTCAACTTTTTTTCGGGCGATGAAAATTGCTCATTTCCAGCTGTTGTCATGATCCGAAATTTTAGCCGGAAGATTATCTCGGGAGGTTCAAACAAAAGAGGCCATCTTCTTGGCGGCAAGCCATTATCCTACCTCAAACATTTACAAAATTCTAGGGTTAGAGGTAAGAGATTTTCTTTGCCGTACTAATGTGCATGGTGGTATCCTCCCATGCAATTTTGATGCCGAAACCATCAATTATATTCAAAACGCGCTGATTGCCCGCTCATTGTGTTGCCGTGATAGTTTTTTGTTGATGTTCTTGTTACTTCCACTAAAAAAAAAAGATACTTGTGCACCCAAGCGTCAAAAACAATTTGATTGTGGTTGAATGTAGAAGTTAATTGTTTTGTACTGTACTGATGCGAAGACTTACCGTAATTACGGTTGTACTGTACTTCAGCAATTGTGCTGTCTGTCAATGAAATAGCCAAATGCCGGAGCTCTTCTTCCATAAATACAGTTGTTGGGACATTACTGTTATTTTTAATCCCATTAGAAAGCAAACGGATTTCTGAAGCTTGCTTTCCGTTTGCTTTCCAACGGGGTTTTAATAGAAATCTTCAGAAATCCGTTTGCTTTCCAACGGGGTTTTAATAGAAATCTTCAGAAATCCGTTTGCTTTCCAATGGGGTTAAAAAAACAGCAACGTCCCAACAACTGTATTTTGGAAGAAGGGCTCCGGCATTTGGCTATTTCATTCACAGACTGTAATAAGATATCAGACACGATATTCCATAGTATTACACAGAGGACCATCGCACCATACGTACAAAGAGCACAACAGCAGAAAACTGGCTTGAGGGGAAAAGCTTTCAACTTGAGCAATGGATGAAAAATAAGTAGGCAGGATTCAAATGATTCATTAACAAAGTTCTCTTCAGGGACAAAATCACTCTTTAGGCATGCTTTAATCAAATACGTAAGAATGTATGTTCAGTTTTGTAACATCGACAAGCTTCTGATATAATCACGGGGGTAAATGTTACGGAAGTTGTAGGAATTTATTGGAATGGTATAAAATCACTCATTTAACATACGTCGACATTCAGGTGCGAATTTATCCTCATATCAATCTTGCAATCTGTACTAGTTTCTTGTGGAAATTTATAGAAATGGTATAAAATCACTCATTCAACATAGCATCGACATTCATCTACGAATTCATCCTCATATCAATCTTGTAATTGGTATACAAGTTTCTTGTAATACCGAGGATAAATACTGAATGTCCCACAAGTCTTTCCCGATGCAAAAATGCGTAAGACAGAAAATATGACACATAGACGACAAATAATTTTTATCCTGAATTGCCTGTAACATATTCAAGTTCTTTTTTTTAAGTACTTATTGCTACTGTTGTGTTGTTTGTTTTAAGTAACGTCTTACCATCCATCTTTCACAAAATGTTGAATAAAACACAGTGAGGGATGGGAAATATTGCCTGAATATCTTTCATGCAACTCAGGCAACCCTATATAACTGTACAGAAATTATGGAATTTTATAATCTTATGTTGTGCTAAGGCAAACCTGCACAACATAAGATTATAAAATTCTTATAGTGTCCGTTATATAATCCGTGGGAGGAATATAGAAAGAGGAATGACTTGGTTGGAAGACTTTTAAAAAATTTCTAACGCATATTCATGTCGCATTTGGAGAAAACCGTTCAAAACGCCATACTGTTAGATCGACGGCTGGGCGGTAGGCTAGAACTCTGGACCTTCACACTTAAGCCATCTACCATATTCAGTGCCTTATCCATACTTATTCTCAATAACCTTCCATGTATTGGCCATGGAAAGTTATAGGGAATGGTATAAAATCACTTTCTAAGCACACATTGACCTCATTGCCGTGCATTCATTTTCATATCAACTGCATTTCTTTGACTAACTTCTTGAAATATTAAGAGTAAGTATAAAAAACGCGGAAAATTTCGGGAAACGTGTGAAGTCAACTTATTATACTTCAAGTATGAAAGTAACTTATGTTACTTTCTATATTCCTCTTCAAGTCAATGTTTTTTTACCTGCACTTAGATTACTGAAAAATAAATAGCAATTACAAATGCACGGAGAGTATAGGAAGTGTGAGAGGTCATTGATAAGTTAAACTCTGAGTTCATTTTAAATTAAGACTAAATAATAAACAAGCATATGTAAATGATATCCTTAAAAAGATCCTAAGTGGTGTGGGTTTGAATCATAATTTATGCATGGTTACAGACGTCATCAGATGTAAAAGAATAAAACGAAAATATGCAAATATCGTTCTCCTAACTTCGTACTCCATGTAAAAAATCGTTTTTCATACACAGTTGAAACTCGGATTGAGTATATAAATATTCTGAGGTATAAAAAATTTAGCATTCATTTATTTGGAATTTTATAATAATAAACTTCATAATCTACAGTTATATAAGAAGAAATGCATAAGGTTGATTTAATTTCAGAGGTACTGAAACTTGTCGAACTCTTGCACAGAAAGTGCATTTTTAGAACAAATACTGAAATCTAATCGATGAATCTGCACGATGCAGGAATGAAATCTGCCCAGTGTTACAAAAAGAACAAACAACAAAAAAAAAATGAAATTTATACTTTCGCATACTTCTATTAAATAAATAAATCACTAAGATAAAACGGATGTAGAGTAGAATTTCGTATTGAAAACAGGTTGTGGAGAATAAATATCCGTATAAATTCTCTTTTCAAATATCCCATATACTAAACCTACATAGAGGGCGGAAAGGAAGATTCCTGGCTTTTACCATCGGCAAATAAAGGCGACAGAATTTCCTTTCAATCGCGGGGTAACTCCCAAATAATTTTGAGGCCACAGCCATTAATTTTAATTGAATACCTGGTGTTGATTTGATAGCACGTGTGTAATCTATCAAGGGTGTTTCGCGCGTGAAATAAGAGTTCGGCGTGCTTTGTGAACGGTCGTAAATGTGGGGCGAGGCAATAACGATTTTTTTTTTTGTTTAAGAGCAATTTTCTTCACGCTGTCTTTTTTTTTTTGTTTTTCTGCCTCCTTCACTCGATTGATTCTCTATATTGGGTGTATCTCAGATCCTGGTGTCGTTTTCGTTACAGTGTCAAGACTAAACATGACTCGGATCCAGATTAAGCCCTGAAGGGCCTCCCTATAGGCTATAAAAATTTCTCCACTTAACAAACTTTGTCAATACTTACTTTTTTTAACCCTTTAACGTGCAGTGTTCCCGCTCTGGAAACACCCAACTCTGCCGTTTTGACTGTTGCCAGTCACGAAGAATAGATTCGATTTCTATAAAAATAGTTGCGGGTGACATAGCTCCACGAGAATCCTTTACTTTTTAGCACGTCATTTCCCGTAAAAAAAAAGTCACAGTTATTTTTAACAGCACTGAGAGCTGCTGAAAAATGGAAGAATGCGAGAACAGCTGGAGAGATTGTGCATTGGTGAAAAAAGGGCAGCCGTTGCCATCGCTCGACTTAACTACCAGCAAGATGGCGGACTATCGGAACGTTCATCGCCTGCCGCAGATCTAGAGACCCTTTTTTGACGACATCTTGCTGGTAGTTAAGTCAAGCGATGGCAACGGCTGTCCTTTTTTCAGCATTATGAAAGGGTTGCGCCTCAAAGGTTAATAGAGCATTACAACAGGTGCGTCATTTGAATGGCCGCTATTGTCGAGTGGATAAGGCACTGAGTATGGTATGGTGGACGACTAAAGTATGAAGCTTCCACCAGGGCCCGTTGGAGTTTTGATCGGTTGTCTCCCGATGTTACGTGAATACGCGTTAGAATCCCATAAAAAGTCCTCCGACCGAGGCAACCCCCCCCTAGGCAGATGCCTCTCATGTAGGACTTGCCAAAACAAACAAATGAATGGCAACTGACTACGCATCTTCCACCACAGATTCTGCCACTTTATTTGCCGAAGACTGACTGCTTAGCTGTACTGGACAGCTTTAAATCTATGAACGACAGCCTCAAGGGTTCTCTGGAGCGTGGAGGTTTGCTGTTCCCCCCCCCCCACAATTTAGAGTATCCCCGAAAAGAGGGGGGGGGTTCATTGATGAATCCGCATCTCCTTCCCACCTACCCAAGCAGAGGACTTATGGCTCCACAGATTTAACGCGTGTGTTCTTGCATGGTGATTTTATTTATCAGAAGAACTATATTAAATATAGAAAGAGGGTGTTAAAATATCCATTGGAATTTTCTTTAAATACCTCAAAGATAATATGATGTCCAGAAATCAACGTCAGAGGTTTGATTGATAAGTTTAATTCATTATAATCATTACGTTCTATGGCTGATTAAAGACATATGTCCATTTCAAGCACAAAATAATTAGTAAATAGACGTTTACAATAGCTTACTCTTAATTTAAAGGATGGAAATAGAATTTAAAGTTCTAAGAGTTCCTGCAAAGTATAATGATAAACAGCTTTTTGAAGTTATCCCCAAAATCTCGCCAAGTTTGAAGGCGATAAATTGTCAAATTGGGCTTAAGAAAGGCTAGTGTTGGAAAATGTTATACAGTCGATGCTTTTGACATGATTTATTTTTCCTGTTTTGAATTCAATGCACACACAAAAAAAATGTTTTGTTGAATCGAATAAAATTTTGAAGATTCATCGAAAATTTGGTTAGCGTTATTTCAACCGAATACTTTGGTTGGTTCTAACAAAATTTCTTCTAAATTAACAAAACAACTTTGGAACAACAAAAATTCCGTAGTTTTAATAATATTTCTTTGCAATACAGCCAACAAAAATTGTATTTGAATCCACAAACATTTTATTTTTCAGTGTTCTATTCACAGTCACCTTACAACCTGCATAACAGATCCACCTGCATAAGACTACAATTCGCGATTCCAAACGTATTGAACACACATTCACCATTTCCTCATGCGCAACGAATTTCTTGAAACGTCGCTCTTAAAAGCTATGAAAGCCGTCGGCATAAATGCAAGTTAAAGCAATTAACAACCTTCTCGTAACGGTCGCACAGCCTGACGCCTTCCATTTATTCGAGGAATGTTCGTTTTACGCCTTCCAGGAAAAAATCAAATGCTATTCCTCGTGTCACCGGGAAAATCCCAAAGTTTAAAAAAAAAAAAAAAGAAGAAGAAGCTTTGCAATGCGCGCTCAGCAACTCCCAGTTCAAAAAGGTGATGCTGCTTATAACAGAGAAAAAGACATTGCTAGTTGAGAGGCTTTTCCGTCAAACACAAAAACCGCATTGTATAAAAAGAATTAAAAGTTTTATCCAGATCTCATTTACGGGCGAAGTTAAGTGGGTGTAAGCAGCTGGAGGTATGAATGAAGGTTTTTCAAGTTCGAGCGGCGTGGTTATGTGAATGAATTCTGCGTGAGTATTTTAAATATTCTGGAGCGTAGTGCTGCAGCAGGGAGTTAGTTCTATTGGGTTATTCGGAAAGTAATTTCGTTTTTTGCCAACAGAGGACTTAGTTGTATTTTTACACGGCCAACTTTGCCCTTAACCCTTTAACGCGCAGTGTTCCCACTCTGGGAACACCAAACTCTGATTTTTTTACTGTTGCCAGTCACAAAGAATAGATTTGATTTCTATAAAAATAGTTGCGGGTGACATAGATCCACGAGAATTCTTTACTGTTTAACACGTCATCTCCCTTAAAAAAAAAAAAAAAAAAAATGGTCACGATTATTTTTAACAGCACTGACATCTGCTGAAAAATGGAAGAATGCGAGAACAGCTGGACAGATTGCCTAATGCTGAAAAAAGGGCACCCGTTGCCATTGCTCGACTTAACTACCAGCAAGATGGCGGACGATCGAAACGTTCATCGCGTGCCACAGATCTAGAGACCATTTCTTGACGACAGCTGGCTGTGCGGCACAGCCAGTTGTCGTCAAAAAAGGGTCTCTAGATCTGTGTCACGCGATGAACGTTTCGATTGTCCGCCATCTTGCTGGTAGTTAAGTCGAGCAATGGAACGGCTGCCCTTTTTTCAGCATTGGGAAAGGGTTGCGCCTCAAAGGGTTAATGAAGACTCAATAAAGGCATTCATTTATGAAAATAAGGGAATAACAACTTTCGAGACCTCTGAAAGATTAAGTTGATCGAATTCAACCCTTCATGATCATTTGAAACGCCTCAAAGCTCGACATATGGGTTCTTCATGTTCTTAAAAACAAAATGATTTTCCGAATAACCCACTATAACATTTTCAGGAGCGGAGCATTGTTAGCGAGGCTCAAAAATTTGATCTATAGTACTAAATTTTGTAACAGTTCGAGTGAAGTTTGATATAACTTGAATGTATAAGATTATTCAAATAAAAGGGATCATGTGACCACATGGCACGTTTAGAGCTTCTTGTGTTGGGGAGGATAAAATGTTAAAAGTTGCCAAGATTTGAAATTTTTAATGATTTATCGCCAAATCTGGCGCCAAGAGATAAGTATCCAAAACTGAACTTAGCTTGGCGATATCTTCCGTATTTGGAGATAAACAAGCAAATGCTGCAGTTAAGTACCAAGGAGAAGTATAGTTAGAATATGCCTGACGAAGTCTGCAAAACATTTACAGCAGGCGATTATAATAGATTTCAATTCCAAATAAGTGTTTTATGGAACAAGGAAGATAAATACACGAAGATAACACTCATAGATTGTGATACACTTTCCAAACAGTATCTATAAACGTGAATATAGTTATATTATGACGTAGATTGTTAAACAGATTTAGTAGGCGATTTTAATTTAGATTTCAATTCTGAAAAGTGTTTTATGGAACAAGAAAGACAAACACGGCGCATGAGTAATGATGCGCATTCCAAACAGTATTATAAAGGTGAAGTATACTTAGAATATGCTTGTAGAAGACTGTAAAGCAGTTTTGATACGCTTTTAATATATAACCCTTTAGTGGGTATTTAAAATTAATAAAGTGTTTCAGATTTTCAGCAATAAAATGTTGTTTATTCACTCCGGTATTTTCTGTTAATTAATATAAATTGTGGACACATGTTGCATAAATTGTGGACACGTTTTTGTGGATTTCTTTTTAATTATTTTTATTTTTTTAAATATTTAAAAATGTAAACGTCTTCATGCTTTTTTAATCAAACAACATTGCAAAGCTATATTTCTATACTTAACAGCAACATAAAGTTGGTTTCGGGAAATACTGAACCCAGTTTGAAATGTTACGCTTTGAAACAATTTGAAAAATTTTCAAATTGTTTGTATATTTTATTTCGTTCCTAACCGCTCGCGTTTTTTTCCAAACCTTCAATTCTTCACGTACTTGCCTGTAAAACTACTTTTCCTGCATAAAGTGTTAAAATGCAGTGAAATGTAAACAGAGAGTGTTTTCGAAAATTATATCTAAGTTTGTTTTCATGGACAAAAATTTTGCTGTTTTCACGTTCTTTTACAATGCAGTTAAACAGCCATTTACATGTGTATAAAGGTATAAATTTGACTGAAATTTAGAAAGTAGAAAAAATTACAGAATTTTTGTTTGTGCTAGCAAACGTAAAAAGATAATTCATGTCATTTGTTAAGCATCATGAGGTATATATATTTTTCAGTGCGTTAAAATTTTATGCAGGAACCCTATTTTTATAACCAAGGAAATACTATATTTCATGAAACATATTCAATAGATATAAGTCTAAACAGATATCTAGTCAAATTATAGATAATAAAATTACTGTCACTTACTACAGCTAAAATCAAATATCTAAAAAAATGTATAAATCTGACTATGAATGGCGGTTTCAATTCGAAATTTTTGTTTAAGTGAGTAAACATAAATAAAGTAGGTTATCTCATTAGAAAGACAGCAGTAGTTAGATATATTTCACTGCACCACGCCTTTTTATCTCAAAAAAGAAATTTTAGAGTCGAGAAAAGTTTTACTTTCATGACTGATTTTTAAAATAGGTCATTTTTTAAAATCAATTTCTCTTATCAAAATTCAAAAAGCATTCAGTCTAAAGAGCAAAATTCCTGTTTGTGACAAATGACCTAAAAAATATCGGCTAATATGAATTGGTAATGAAAGAAAATGTTTACATTTCACTGCATTATAACTTTTTATGCAGAAAAAGTGTTTTTACAGGCAAGTGCTTGAACACTGAGAGTATAGAAAAATGTTTCCTCCTGCCTCATACTAACTTATTTTGTTTTCTCTTAAAAAAAAAAAAAAAAAAGAAAGAAAGAAAAGAAAAGAAAAAAAGAAAAGAAAAGAAAAAAGAAAAATGGTTATTCCAAGGAATTTGTGCTTCTTACTAAGTTATTTATATTATTTGATGCAAGTGGAAATACTATAAATTTCTTAAGGGTGTAGTTCGGAAAAATAAAATCTCCGTCACGGTCTAAGTACACAAATCAGAAGAAGCTAATTGCACCAGGTTCTCGAAAAAATTCAGGATGACTCCTTCTAAGCTGTATTACGCACCGCAATAAATGAAACAACGGTGCCTTTTATAAAACTTTCGCAAAAATTCTTCAACATGGAATTGCGCGGCAAAAAAGTTTCGAAAAGAGGCATATCCTGCTAAATTTTCCATTTTTAAGAATTTTTTTTTCTGAAAGTTTCACTATGGATACAGGTTTATCGTTTATTACAGTGTATAATACAGCTTGTAAAGAGACATTCTAAAAAATTTGAAGTGCATTACGTAATTAGTTTATTTGTATTTATGTATCAAAATCACATGGTTTTTTCGAACTGCACCGTTAATGAATATTTTCGCTACAGAGAGTATAATTCCCAAGAAAATCTTTCTATAGTTAAATAGACGCGCGCACACACACACACACACATTCATGCACATATATATATATAATGAGTACTTTAAACTTTTTTCCCCTGGTTTAATAAAGAAATAATTTATTTCAAACTTTTATAAATGTATGCACAATTTTTTGTTTTGTTATTTTATTTATGTGTTTTACTTTACTTATTTTATTTTTATTTGTTTGTTTGTGTATAAAATATCTCTTTAAACTCCGCATTATCTTTCGTAAAATCAGAAAAACCTAATACTTTAAGTTAGTAAGCATTTTTACGTTCGCGGGCGGACATAAAGATATTTTTGTATCTGTACTTTTGTACCTGCATTTTTGTGTCTGTAAAGAGAACAGAACCATTCATGCAGCTCCTCAATAACCAAATGTTAACAAAAAATTTAATCGTCAACCAGTTATGACCGATATTGAACGGCACACATAAATACACGTTCTATCTTTTACAGGTTTTCTCTTACAGCGGTGCACTTTAATGACTGAAATGAAATATTTAATGTGGATTTTTAAGCTCCTGAAATCTAGAACCCTCGGCAACATCTACGCAGTAAAACTGTCCTATTCTAAGTGGGAACTTTAAGTGCAATCGTCAAAAAGCCATCGGACTCGGAAAACATATCAATGGTGCAAGAAAAATTGGTCAAAATAAGTCACAAAAGAAAATGGCTTTATGATCCTTTTAAAAAGGCTCCATGGTAACCTAATGGTAGCAATCTCTTTTGAATTTTCCTGCATCAAGTGCTTGAATGCAGACACTTCGTTACGCCTACTGCTGCATGTCCCTCTACGGATGTTCTACAAGGGGTCGGCAAGTCAAGGAAATGTGTTCCAACATCTGCCGGAGGGAAGGCTTTATTCCGCCCGTTCCACCGGCAATCTTTTTTCTTCCAGACCATGAATTTGTAACCGAATAAATGATTCCGACTCTATAACGCAGGTGGGAGAGATCCAATTCTTCGAGAATCTCGATTCTTGACTTTTGTCGACGGTGGACAATGCCTTGAAAAGACCTCTCTAAATCCATTTGAGCCAGGGGCAGGCTTTGATGACCCATAAATAGATCCTAAATAGGTACATTGACTGCCATATGAGCTTTCATGTACTACCCAAGTTATGGGTCATTAAAAGTCGTGAATTGCGGAATGGTTTCTTTTTTTCTTTTCTTGAAAACTGATGCCACTTTCCGTGCGAGAAATGAACCATCTCGCATAATCTTTTGGAGTCGTACAACAATGTTGTTGTTAACATGTGGTAAGGCTTGCTGTAGCTGACAGGAACATGGCTCACGTCGGAAAGCGTTATTGCAAGATTATTTCACTGGCATTTCTCTCAATAATAAAAAAATGAATTTAAAAAAAAAATCTTTATCGAAAGAGAACCGTATTGCTTTTAAGACCTTTTGGGTGTTCTTTCTTTAAGGTATTCCGAATACTTTCTCCAAAAGCAAAACTGGGGGGGGAGGGGATTTCTTCCCCACCTCGATTTTTATTTTATTTTATTTATTTATTTTTATAGAAAATTTTAATTACGAAGATTCAAGCAAAACTCTTAATTTTTTAAATAAAGTACAAACTAATTACATTTCTTATAATTAGAAAAAGCCTTTAAAAAGTTCTTATAATATATATCATCTTATTGTATCAAAAATGGCATAGGAAAGAAATATTCTATGATTTAATCTAAAGAAATGCTACGTCTAAGAGTTTTAGCAGTTATCGAAGTCTATTTTATAAAAATTCGGATTTATTGTTTAAACCAATATAACCTGATGTTAAGCATTCAATCGGAATATTATTTTTTCTTAGAAAACAATGAAAGAGAAGATTGTTTTAAAGTAGCAAGAATTTGAAAATTATATTTTAAAGTAACAATTTTGAAAATAAAAAAATAGTTTACTTGATTTACAACTTAAAGCTATTTGTCTTTTAAAAGAACAGCATGGAACTTTCTAAGTTGGTTTTGTGTCCTCAGATGTTTTAATACAGTTCTTTTCATAAATTTACTTTTGGAAAGCAATTTTTTTTTCCATTTCAATTCAACTTAATAATAAGGAATAATATTTTTGCAGCTACTGTTTTTAAATCAATTGTTTTTCTGAAGAACCGGCAAACAGTTATTTAACTTGCTATTGAATCTAGCATTACATTCCGATAGAGTGGAACTAAAAGAAAGCTCATGGTACGATCAGTGAATGTGGCAAAACAAGTTTTTCAACTGAAGTTCAGCCTAAAAAAATTACAAATCTATGATTGGAGAAAATTGAATTTAACTTAATATATTTTATATAGTGTTAGTTATCGAGACAAACAGAATTACAGAACTGCTGAATTTAGGTTTCTATAGCAGAACATGATTGCTTCCATTTTTAAAAAGTTATATCACTTTATATGTTTAAAATCACGAAACTTCAGATGTAGATTATATTAATTTGTCACTAAACAAGTAAAACCAATTAATTTATTAAACTTAGATGATATGGAATAACCGCAAAATTCCATTTTGGGGCTGTCCGTGAAATTCAATAAAAATCAATTAAGCAGACGTGTATAAATTGCGGTAATCGGAACTCTAAAAATAATCTCTAATTTTAAAATCTTACAAAATGAATGCATTAAAAGCTCACCGAAAACTTATAAAAAGTAATATGATGTTATATTTAGAATTGGAATCACGCTGACACGTTTCAGCATACATTTTACCGAATTTTTCGATAAAGAATTACAGTTTTCTTTCAAGTCATTGTGTCTTTGTGACACACGCTCATACAGGCCCCATTTTATTCTTGACCATCAACTTTGTAGGTCTCCTTATTCAAATTATTTCGTTTTCGCTCGATCATGCTTATATTGGATCCCGGGGCAAGAGGTTTGTTTGGTGCCTTTCTTACTATCATAAGCATCTTGGCCAATTTCTGACTGTTTTGAGGTTTTGCCATTAAAGGAAAGGAAAAAAGAAAGAAAGAAATCCCAAAATGAATTTTTAAAAAATACCTATTTATTTGTGCTTGTTTTGAATAAGATTATATGTTTGAAAATCATTTTATTTTTATTTTAATATTTTTAACTCATTTGAATTATTGGCGCATATGTGTGTTAAGTCAGAGATCGCGTATCAAGTTTGGCATGCCAGAAAATGTTTTAATGCATGAAACCAGGAGATTCGGGAGCCCCTATTTTTCAGGGTTCCGGCTCTTTTGCCCATGTGATGTTCGGGCTCTGTATACGATGTGAGAGAGAAGGGTTAGTATTAGATTTATTTTTTGATCAGAGTATCTAACACCATAATCGTTCCTCCTAGCATTAACCCTCTGGCTGATCATCCCGCGATTTCCACGGGCAACTCAAATGTAGCAAAATTGGCTCATCCCGCGATTTTCGCGGGCAGGTGTTTTTCTTTCTGTATTGAGGAGAGCATCTCGGTTTTTCATCGTTTAACCAGTGAAATAAATTACATACAGTTTTAGACGTTTAATTTAGGTTTTGACCAACACATGCCGTTAGTCGTCCACTCAATTGAGGCATTTGAAGGTAATACTCGGTATGTAATGCTCTAACTTCCCTTGTTTGCCTCCTTGTCTAATCAGAAATGGCTGGTAGAAATCGTTCAGCAATTGACAGAGTGCATATTACGGAGGGTTTATGCGATTCTGAAAGAGATTTTAGTTTTGATAGTGATATAGATTTTTTGGACTGCTCCTGAGACGGCTATGAATCTGACCATGATTCAATAAACCTGCAAAGCGTTAGTCGGTGGTGCACTTTCTTATAATATGTAGTAAACGGAAATTAACTGTAATTCAATTGGAATTTATTTTTAAAAAATTTTATGTAATAACATCTGAAATTGTTTTTTCTGAAGCTTAGTTTCTCACGATAAAATTCTATATTAAAAAATCTTTTCTAGAAAGAAAAAATGCACGTTTCAATTCTCCAATGTATATAGATTTGAAATATGAAAAAACAATTACAGAATTTTTGAAGCGATTTTGGTCCAAAAATTCAGCAGTCAGAGGGTTATAGATTTTTTCTCAACGCAATCAACCAACGCTGTTCCGTTTGGATTAAGAACCATTGAATATCAACGACCCTCCATTTATTGTAAGCACATAACCAGAACCATTCGCTCCTCTAAAAATTTTCAAAGGATCTTTGACACTGCTTTCCCGTGAATGTCCATATAGCACTCAATATCCCCATTTTGGGTGCTTTTATGTCCCGATACCAGGCGAAATCCAGAACAACTGCGCCTTTTCGCTTGTTGCTGCTGCTGTAAGAAAAGTTGCGACTCTCACCCATTCAACGACTGGTTGCCATTCTCTGGAAGTCAAAAAACGTATTGAAAAACACGCATCCCCCACCAAAACACATCAAACGCCTCCCACATTGTCAACGCCGTTTCTCCTTTTGATCCCGTTCGGCTGAAAGGGTATATATGTTGTATTATATCGATCAGCACAGATGCTGAGATTTCCGAGGTCTTTTCAGCGGGATTTGTCCAGAGTGAATGGGGTTTGGATACTCGGGTGGGCGTGTACCTAATCTCTAAGGTGTCGCAAAAAATAAATCGACACTTCTAGACATAAATCCCGCGGCGAAAGAGAAGAAATGACGTCGAAAAGTTAGGTGATATTTAGAAATATTTTCTTCGCTAGAGTGTAAGTGGTGGCCAGCGGGGTTCTATTTTGAGATGTGGCAGCAGAGCACGCCTGTTGGTGATAGCAGGAAGTAGGAAATAAATCACGAATTTTTCGTATATAGAATAAATTCAGAGCCCGTTTTCAAAGCATATTTTTGAGGATTTGCTCCCTCTCCCTCAATTGTCATCATAAATAAATTGTCTGATTACAGGAAAAAAATATGCAAAGACATGTGAAGTAAAAAAATGCATAAATTATTTTTTAAAGACAAAGTAGAACGCATATTATTTGAATAATATATAGCGCATAATTGGAAAACTTTGAATTGCTCAAAAAGAGTATGCCTGGACCAAAAACTATGCATCTTATTCCTCCAATAAAAAATAAAAATGTATCAAAAATACAAAAGAGACTAAGTAGAACACGTAATGTCACAAATTAGAAGCTAGAAATAAAAAATCCTTTAAGAAATACTGTAAGATTTAAAAAATAAATAAATTATTTAATGTCATCTTTTGAGAGCTACACTAAGAAACGCAAAAGAAGTATTTGAGTTATACACAAATTTCCTATTTTAGATTTGTGAATAATTAATTAGTTTTGGGAAAAATCCTAAATTAGAAGGAAATACTTGAAGTCATTGTTACATATGACATGATTTACTTTAACGAAGAACAATATTTTAAATATGAAACTTACATAAGAAATTTGACGTATCCTCGAATACTTTTTGAGAGGCTGTACATATCCAGCAAAATGAAACAGAAAAACAAAAACGAAAACGATCTAATTATTTAAATTAGATTTTCTCATTAGTCATTTTAAAATATATTAAAAATAAGAATGCATGAATTCATGAGCATTATATCGGCGCATAAATTATCTTTACTAAAGATAAAGCCAAAACATTATCAACATGCGAAAGAGAATTGGGAAAATTTGTCTTGCTCAAAAAAAAAGGGGAAGGCCTGGACAAAAATTATGACCCCCCCCCCCCTCCAATAAAAATAAATGAATAAATAATAAAAAGTGCGGGGGATGGACGCCTAGGTGTGTACATGTATGTACGTATGTAAGTAAATTTATAAAACGCAGAAATGTACAAGAACGGAAATATAAACTAATTAATGAATAACAGACGATGCGGGTTCTAGCAAAAACCGATACTGGAGATGAATTCATTTCCCGAGATCCAAGTGGTCATGTTGACTTTCAAAGCTTAATTTCCTTTTCATAACTTTAGGCCTTTTTCACCACTTCCACTCACTGTTTCTTTTTTCTTTAATACACCTTAAGCGTTTGTGTTATCGCCCTGTCCTCCCTAAAAAATTTCAAATGTCCAACTGCTGAATATATTGAACTATGTACCCTAGAAAAGCATGCGTGTCCGAATCGGAATTAGAAAACGGAATTAATGCAAAACTGTGGAGAGGTGCTTGAAGGGAAGCAAAATAGAGTCAAACCTCAGAAGCAAGTCCCCTGGATAAGACGTCACATCCGCACATTACGTCATCTTTCAGAAGTTCCGACCTTTTTAACCCTTTAACGCGCAGTGTTCCCGCTCTGGAAACACCAAAATCCGACGTTTTGACTGTTGCCAGTCACGAAGAATAGATATGATTTCTATAAAAATAGTTGCGGGTGGCATAGCTCCACGAGAGCTCCTTTACTTTTTAGCACGTCATTTCCCGTAAAAAAAATGGCCACGATTATTTTTAACAGTAGCGACATCTGCTGAAAAATGGAAGAATGCGAGAAAAGCAGGATAGATTGCCCTATGCTTTAAAACGGACAGCCGTTGCCATCGCTCGACTTAACTACCAGCAAGATGGTGGACGATCGAAACTTTCATAGCGTGCCACAGATATTGAGACAGCCTTTTTTGACGCAGCTGGCTGTGCCGGCTGCCCTTTTTTTAGCATTGGGAAAGGGTTGCGCCTCAAAGGGTTAATACACCTTTTCACATACTATACTCCGGTTATTACGTCGCTATTTTTTCACCCACTCCTCTTAAGAAGTCACTTTTTAAATAAATAAATGCAATTTTCTTAATAAGAATTGTTGCCTTATGAATGAATTTTAGGAATTTTCCCAGGGTAATTTTTCGTTTCGACTTCCGTACGCTTGTAGATTAAATATGATAGATTGTACAGTTAAATGTTAAGTACTATGTACAGTCTTTACTAATAATTTCCTTAATTTGTCATTCATTTTAATAATTTAAATTCTTATTCTGCTAATTTCTATAAATTATAATTATATAAAATATAAATGTTTATGTAAGTTCACCAAGTTAATTATAGGCGCACTTATTATAAAACATTTAGAATTCTTTTTTGCAAATATAAACTCCGCTTAGTAAGTCATTTTAAAGTTACGGTTGAGTGATGTGCTAACGAGGTTTAAGTTTATTTTGGTGTTTGGCACAAAATATAAAGAAAGAATTTGCCAAAACAAGACAAACTCACCCCACCCCACCCAACCTCCCAGAAGTTAAAATTCAAACATCAAACAGAATATGAGTTCCTTTGACTTACAAAAAAATATTTTTCGCGTAGAGAGCAACTCTTATCTATTTTTAGTCTTCTAAATAACATGAATGAGAAACTATTTTTTTTACACGCCCTCTTGGGCATGTAGTACAAAAAAGGGCATGTCCTACTGCAATTTTACAGGCCGGGTATCAAATGTACAATGTCGGCAATAGATTTTTACAGCCCTGATGCGAAATGATCTATAATTAATAATTTTAAAGCTGGTCGAATCAGCATTATTTTCGTGGATAATTTTAACGGGAAATTCGACTTAAAAAATGCTGATACATTGGTAGCATATTTTTTTCTCTTTCTTTCTTTCTTATTTCCTCCATCTTTCTTTGATTTATTATTTAAATTAAAATGCAGTGTGAAGGAATGTTTCCTTTTTGAATTACTTTTAAAATGGAAGAATTTTCTGCTAACGCTATGTACTTTTCACAAGCATACGATCATTCTTTGAAAATATGTCTGAATATTTTTTATGGCTGGTTTTCAATAATATTATAGCTAGCTTTATTACTACTGTAATTATTATTGTTGTTGTTGTTATTGTTGTATCATGTAATGAAGCATAAAATCCAGGGCCTGACTATAACACTTTTGTGCCCTGGGCTCTTTTCAAATTTTGTACCCTTATATGTAGCTGGCTCAATTTTTGTGCCCCAATACCGGGTGACCAAAAAGTCCGCAAAAACTTTAAAAATTCATTAAAAAAGAACATATAATAATAGAAAACTGCGGTTTGCACAAATAGGTGTAGAGGATGTTGGGATTTTTTTAATGACAAGAAAGTTTGTAGTTCCAAAAGTTACTGATAGGATGCGCTCACATCCACAATGGGAACCAAGTTTCCCATTGGAAAAATCCGAAATCTCTCTAATCTTATCTATGCAAACCGTAATTTTGTATCATTATTTGTTCTTTTTTAATGAATTTTTAAACTTTGGTGCACCCAGAATGCACCAAAAGCTGGTGAAAACTTCAAAAATTCTGACACAATATTGCAGTTTGCATAGAAAGGATTTCAGATATTTCAGGGTTTTTTTTTTTTTTTTTTTTTTTTTTTTAACTTGGTTCCCATTGTGCATGTCAGCGTCACCTATCAGTAACATTTCGAAAAACAAACTTTCTTGGCATTAAAAAAAATCCCATCATTCTCTAAACCTATTTGTGCAAACCGCAATTTTCTATCACAATGTGTTCCTTTTTAATGAATTTTTAAAGTTTTTACGGACTTCTTGGTCACCCGATATATCACTTTAAACTCAATTTTTCAACCTATTTCTGCATGTGCGCCCAGGGCACGTGCCCCAAACGCCCATGCGATAAAATAGGGTCTGATAACAACACAACTCTAAGTAGAAAACCCCGATCTCATTATCCCAGAATTCTCCTTGGTTCTGCTATTCTATTTTTCAGTTTAAATCCGTATTGTTTTATCGTGATGTTGTAAGCGTTTGTGTTTAAGTATAAATGTTATAAATAAATGTGTTTATAGTTCTTAAAAGGAAGATTCATCTTTATGAATGCAAGATACAGATATTATTATTATTATTATTATTACTATTAGATTTAAGATTGCCCCTGCGTTTTACAGCAATATCAACAATAAATTAAAGTCACATGGACTGCTAGCACTTAAAATATTGAATTTCAGGATGAAACAAGCAATTATTCAAAGTTCTCGCTTCTGGCGTAATGCCTTCACGTCTTTTAAAACTATTTGCGGCCTAATGCTCTTTTAAGAAAGTTCCATGGAAGGCAACAGAAGTCAACGCTTTGCCTAAATACGAAATCCAGGTTTTGTATTGTGCAGGAGCCATTCAGAAACATTTCCGGCTTACGAAACGGGGCCTTTTAAATCTGCCACAAAACGGAATAAAGGCCATTTTCTGTGCGGCTAGCACTCGGCCGATTTAAACCCGCAGAGAATAAAAACGTTTGGACTTCCACTCTCTCGCTATCTCTTTGTTGCATTTTCTTTTGAGAGAGAGATATGCCATGGGGCTAAAGCAGGACCACACTTGCGTTCATACAGTGCATTGCCAACACGCTCTCAAAAAAGTATTCGAGTGCCAGTCAAGTTTTGAGTGCCGGTATCCTATATTAAAGTTGCTCTTTATAAATGTGGATCATGTAGAATATAATAGCAACCTCTCATTTTTCCTTTGAGTTGCAAGTTTTTTCAAAAATAAAATTTCGTATGTGCTAACTTGAATAACTGTATAAAAAATTGTATATGCTAACTGTCGTCATATATTAGGCCAGAAGCTCTTAAACTATGGTCCATGGACTCCTGGGGGTTGCGTGAAATTATGAAAAATGATTGCAGATAGTTCAAGAAGTCTGTAACAAAGTTACAATCGAATTTACAAACTATTGGTGACATGTCAGATATGATTGCCCTGCACTGGCATTCCACATTTGATTAAATTCTGCACAATATGTTTAAGTGAACGCAGTGGCGGATCCAGAAATTGTTTTGGGGAGGGGCTAAATTTTTAAAAAAGCTTATTTCACCCAATTAAAATGTACTTATAAGTCAAAATTTTAGTCTAAACCAATGTGCATGATTTTGGGAGGGGCTAAGTTATAAAATATGATCGTTTTAGCTGTTTAAAGTGCATAATAAAGCAGAATGTTACCCTTTAGCAATCTCTTTGGGGGGGCTGAAGCCCCCTAGCCCCTCCCCTGGATCCGCTATTAGTGAACAAGATTTTTCGGTACTGTCATACATGAAATCAAAGTATTGATACAAACTCGTAGTAGAAGCAGACAGCTGTCTGCGCCACAGCCAACTGTCGTCAAAACAAGGGTCTCTAGATCTGTGGCACGCGATGAACGTTTCGATCGTCCGCCATCTTGCTGGTAGTTAAGTCGAGCGATGGCAACGGCTGCCCTTTTTTCAGCATTGGGAAAGGGTTGCGCCTCAAAGGGCTAAAGGCAGGTTCTCACACAGATACTTTCCGAAAGTCTCAAGAAATATCTGTCTTCCTCATCGTAACTTTTACATCTTCTTCACTAATCGTGACCCCTACAATGAATATTGAAATAAATTTGTCAAATCGGAATGGTGCTTCCATCTCTGCGTGTGCTCCAAACCGTCCTCCTCCACTCACTTGACTGTCTGCTCTCTCATTACTGAGCGTCCACTAACTTCGTCTTTCCATGTTAAGAAAGCCCCTAATCAGTCATTAGACAGCTAGGCACAAATTATGTCATTCATAACCTATTTCTCTCTTTTAAGATAACCAGTTGCTTCATATATGTCGAAAGACACAAATTCTATTTTCAAAATACTCTCCCTTATGAATTTTTTCTCTGACCACTCTCCCTAAATCACAAAAACGATGCTTAACTTTAAAGATAATATCTGATAATCAGAACATTTTATCAAATAACTTATGTTCATCTGTTCATAATGCACATTCAACCGTTTTTTCTAATTAATATCATTAATTTAATAATAATTATTTTATTTAATTCAAAATGAATACTGCATTTTCATTTCATTTTTCTTTCATTTAATTTAAATATTTACTTTTACTGATAGCTTTCAATCAAGAAAATCAAGTTAATCAAGGAAAAAATAAAACTTAAAGCTTCAATAAATATAGATAATTCAGTATCTGTGCCATTGGAGATTACATGAGATCTCTTTACCTCTCTACCTGGATTCTGAAGTCGTATGCATCTTATAAATAAAAATGAAATGCTGTTTGTTTGTTTGTTTGTTTGTGGATTTGAGTTGTATACAAATCCACAAAAATGGACCTATCAGCCTGAAATTTTGCACAGATATGTAAAATAATATAGAATAAATCATAGTCCACTTTAAAACTTTGAAAGTCCACCCGTTCCCGGAATTTAAGAGATTTTTTATGTTCTCCATGCAAAACCCTTTCCGTAATTGTAACCCCTGTAGTGAAAAAAGTGTGAAATAAGGATCGTGGTTGCCATGTGTGGCGATTTTGACGAATAAGATGTTTTAAATTCTCAAAGTAAAAATAAAAGAATAATAATGATTTTTTTTTTTTGTTAGTTTATATTTGTAAGATTATTAATTTTTTATTATAATATCGTGTGCATGGGAAATCGGAGCAGGAATGAAATGTTTTATACGCAAAACAATAAGAATTGAAGATTTCCGAGGCTAATATGTAATTTTTTTTTAGTTTGGCGAAAAAATAAAATGGATCAAATGCTGATTTTGAGAAAGTCAGTTCTAGCGGTTTGCACAGTTTTCGGCTTGGCGCAATTTATTGAGAGCTTAAGGAAATAGATTTTTGAAAGCAAGTGCAAAGGTTTTATTAGAATACAGAGTTAAATTTTAATGATCCATGAAGAAATAATGCAGTTATTAAGGGATTTCAAGCGATCTATCTTCAGAATTCTCGCCAATTGTGTACATTGATTTAAGTTGGGGGAATTCCTCCAAATTTCAGAAAATTGAAATCTTCTCATTTAGTACATCGGAGTAACGATGAATAAAACACGTTATAGTTGATAATTTAAAAAAATTCGGCTGTATTAAGGGATTCCCCTTTTCAAATAAATGTGTGCTTTACTTTTTGGCGGCCGAACCATTTCCCATATTGATTGCTGCTAAGTCAATGCTTCGAATGATTTCCTGAAAAAACTCTTGCAAAATGGCGTATGTTGGCACTTTGGCGAGGCTTAGATTTGAAACTGGATTTTATTTGAGACAGGGATATATAATGATACTGGTTATAGATAAAAATGAATGTTGGTATGTGTGTATGAGGTTGAAAAACTCCAGCACCGTTGCACCATGAAATTTTTTTCACCTAAGTCTTTTATTATTGAGAAGCTTTTTATGCTATCCGTTTTCCTCTAACTTGCCACTAGGTGGCGCAGCAGAACATCGAATTCTATTCCGTTTAGCCGTTTACTATGCGAATATCGTCCAACCGATTTCGATGAAATTTGGTACACGCGGATATTAGAACACGGAGAATATTTTTCAGTATCCATTTTTCTGTAACTTGCCGCTAAATGGCGCTGCAACACATCAATTTCTATACCGTTCGACCGATCGGCATAAAATTTCTTATACTTACACATTTCAGCACGACGAATATATTCTAACTGTGTTCCTTTTGATGTTACTCACCACTAGATGGCACTGCAGTGCATTATTATTTTAACTCGCCACTAGATGACGCTGCAGTAGGCCAAATTCTTGACCATTCAAACGGTCGCTATGAAAATCAGTATACATAGCTATTTGAACAATGAGAATATTTTGGCGTTATCCATTTTGCTATAACTCGTCACTTGACGGCACTGTAGCAAATCATTACTTTAATTAACCACTAGATCGCGCTGCAGTGTATCACTTCTTGACTGTGCAACAGATCGCTATGAAAATAGGTATACATAGATATTTGAACACGGGGAAGAGTTTGGCGCTATCCATTATCCCATAAAGCGATATCCATTTTGCTATATCTCTTTATTACAATAAATAGTAATCCCTACAAATCGTAATATCAAAAAGTCCATTCATTCCCGTGCGAAGAACGGGTACTTCAGCTAGTCGTATTTAAATATGTAAATAGTGTTCAGAAAATCGTGTCAATTTTCTCTGAACATAATAACCTATATGCTTAATATCTTGGCTGACCCAAGGGGTTCGGACGGAGGCTGTAAAGTTGCTGCATTATCTAACAAATATTGGAGACTGGCATTAGCAATTGTAAACCTTCTTATAGAATCGACTGTCAGTCTTCCATGAACCTGAACTTGAAAGTCAGACTAAGTATATAATAGTTAAAGGGGGGGGGGACATTGATTTTGTGTTCAAGTTATCAAGTGGCATGTTTTTATCAAATGCCTATTATTGGCCTCAATGGTTTTCAATGAAATTTGATTGCTGTTTGAAAAATAAGAACCATGCCCAACCAGGTTTTTATCTTTTTAAGATTTGGATACTTAAAAGTATTTTTCTTTAAATATACCTTGTTAGAGAAAAAACTAAAATAAATTGGTGCTTGATTTATGCAGCAATTAAAATGTTAAGACTTCTAATATTCGATTCTCCAGATTAGAAGCCCTTTAATTGCGTCCGTCTGCTTTTTATTTCAAAACAAAATTTAATTGCGTGAAACAGGTTTCATTTCGTATGCACCATCCCTTAAAAACACCTTTCGTATACATTTTACGAGTGACATTTACAAAAATAAATGAAGCTGATGACGAATTTCATGCATAATTTGTCGCAGGATTCCCAGCATCTCGCGAACCGAAACACAACGCAAAGCAATCATTAGAGCTCGAAATCAATCATATTTATGCTTAAAATATGCTCCATAAATAAAAGAGTTAGGCTCCTCTAACCAACAATTTATATGCAATCCAAACGTCTCGTTATTCCAACGCACAGTGTGACATTCGTAATTTCCGATTTCGTATTCTCGTCCAGTCTTCCCACAATTAGTGTGATCGTGGGGAAGTTTTCTTAAAATGACATCCATGATTGCCGGTTTGGTGTCGTTGCCAAAGTCCCCTAATTGAATAAATGAGTATAATGAATTCCCCCTTTTACATACGTTTAAGCGCCGTAATAGAATGTTACCGGGAAAAGTATTTGAAGAGCAGACAAAGTAAAAGGATGTCATAATGACAGGGTGGCATGTTGAGATTGGGAAGTTGTAATTGCCACGCATGGAGTTGATGCTTGTTATTACTTCAATATCGATGTTTGATTTATTCGTGTGATTTTTCCGCCTCGTAAGGGTAATTAAGCCAGCATCTATAGATCTATTTAAAAAATAATAATAAAAAAAAAAAGACCTCTAATGTTGTTGTTTCGTTGATCTGGAACAGAAAAGTAAATGTGCAAGAATTTTCTGTCTTTTCTCATTCAAATTTGCTTTCCGCGCATGCTGTGATCAAAACAGATGTTCGACAAATAACTGGCATTTCAATGGGACGCAATCACGAATAAACCTTGCATTAGTTGCTTATATTTTTCTTAACCCTTTGTATCACCGTTGCAGATCTGCAATATACCAATTGAAGCTGTATAAATTAAGCACAGTGTATTCGAAAAAAATATTTGAGTGACTGTTTTTTTTTCTAGAAGAACGTGAGCATAAAATAACTTTTGAGAAATCTGAAAAGTGTATGATATATACCCATAAAAAAATTCTGCTTGAAAAGGGGGGACGATCACTCAATTTTTTTACTCCTTTGTCTTATAAATGCATTTCAATTTACAAAAGTCAGTCTTTTATAGTCAGTTTAGTCACTCTTTCAATTTACAGTCAATCTTTTATAGTCTAAATTTGATTTCTCATGAGGGTACATGTATTCCTGTGCTCCCCCCCCCTCTCCCCAATGCCAAATGATCGTCAATGAAGATTATAATTCTGAGGGGCGTTTTTTTCCTGGGAACGTTTTATCCAGTGGCATTTTTCCCTGTGGCGTTTTTTCCCACATTCGAAATTTTCCATACCATACTGATTCTTGCACTATGCGCCCACAGACAGGGATGGGCGCTAGACGAGACAGAGATTAACAGCTTTTTTGCGACACGAGACAAACATTTTTAAGATTGCGTTATAGGGATTTTGCGAGCTGAGACAAAGCTTTTCGGCAGTTTTGAGAGACTCTAGGCACCGATTTTTCGTCTCGCCTCCCTCCCTACCCACAAAATAAACAATAATTTTCATCTTGATGCAATCAAAGGAAATGGATTAATTGTACAACTCTCCTACAATCCTCGTCAGGCTCCACCTGTGATAAATTACAAAGAAGACTTTCAATGATATTCAACTCAAACTATTTGGATAATTGTAATGGCTTGAATTTGTCAAACAAACCTTCGATTTCCCAGCAGCTAACTGCTATTTTCAGCACATTTTTTCTTCGGTTTAATATAATAGAAGTACGCAGTGGCGCACCCAGGATTTTAGTTTAGGGGGGGGGGCTGGTCGACATACAAATACTGCTGAATTTGGTTATAGTGACCTCGATTAGTTACAACTCTCTTATAACGTCTACATATTCGGTACCACTTGATTGTCCCATAGAACACAAGCCCACAAGCAATGTAACTCGGTATGGAGTCATAAATTATTATCTGAACTTTTCAGTGACGTTGTAACCGAGATTAACAGTGTTCGTAAACTAACTGTAAGCATTTACTTAAAAACTTTTTCAAATAAGTCTTTTTTGGTTAGAGATAACTTGGAGACAATTAAAAAAAGAAAAAATAATAATACATTAGCGACAATTTTCATTTTTAAAGCTTTTCACTTCTAACTTTCTACCTTTAGGGGGGGCTTCAGCCCCCATAGCCCCCTCCGTTGGTGCGCCTATGGAAGTACGAGGTCTTGAGAAGTACAATGGCAGAATCTGCGCAGAAAAGTGCGCGTTCAAGTAGCGTACGTACAACGTCACGTCGTCGGAATACTTTTACAGAATTCTCGCGCGTGTTTCACTTCGAGCTGTAATCAACACACATTGACGAATAACTCCGATTCATCCTTTTTCCAATCCCCCTCCCCCTTTCCAAGAAATATATATATAAATAAAAAAATAATAAAATTCTGTAACTGCTGAAAGAGTGTAGTAAGCAACTTCAAAGAACTTCCTCTCGAGCAAAATTGCCACAATGCATTTTCCGAGTACTCTGTAAGCGAGGGCTGTGCATCAATATGGCCCTACGTTCGTTCGTTCCATCGGCACAATATCAAAAGTTGGACAAGGGTCGATACATGTCAAAAGCGTGTAAAGTCACATATTTTGTGAACCAGTTCTGTCTCCTTTTGATGTCAAATGTGCAACCGAAGAAATGACTGCCACAATATGGGAGGCGGTTTCAAGGGCTGGTCATTCAGGGCAGGGCGCAGCCCTTTATATTGACGTACACAGCGTCGACTTGGTCTCTGGCTCACGAGAGGTGGCATAAAAAAAAAGGTGTAATAAAGTAGGTATGGCGATTCGCTTAATTTTCAAAGGTTACTGTTGGTTCACCAACAAGTTCATAGTAAGTTGTGTTGAGTTGAAACTTGCTACTGTGAGATCTGATATAGAGAAGAATATCTTTTTTATTCATTTTTTTCCCCTCAGAAAGTGTTTTTTAAGAATAAAATGTCACATACCTATAACCTTTATACATATACATGGATTTCATTATTACTGAATGTTTTAGCCATTACGGTTATTCTTGTTGGAAATCATGGAACTTTTGAACAGCTTTTTAAAGAATTTAAATGTCTTGTTCTCAAAAAGTGGCTTTTTTTAAACCTCTCACATGCGTATAACCTCAATATTAATATCAATTTCATTATTATTGAATTTTTTATACATAAAGGATATTCTTTTTGGAAATCATAAAACTTTTGAACAGTTTTTAAAGAATTTAAATGTCTTGTACTCAGAAAGTGGTTTTTTTAAAACTCTCACATACCTATAACCTTTATACATACAGTATATGGATTTCATTATTATTGAATGTTTTAGACATTAAGGCTATCCTTTCTGGAAATCATGCAACTTTTGTACAGCTTTTTAAAGAATTTAAATGTCTTGAATGAAATTGTACTGTGAACTATTACAAACAATGAACCTATAGGAGTTACAGAACGCTCAAGTAAAAGTGCTAAACGTAGGGGGAATTTTACAATACTTCTTTAAGCTTGTAATTCTTCGGCCCATCGGCTGCCCAATTTTAAAACACAGTAAGGGACAAATTTAAAATTTTCCAGAAAATCAATAAAACCTAGTTTCTTTTAGCCGCACGAAATGGTATTTTTGCACAACAAATTAACCGTTGATTATTGTCACAGATTAGGATGACAACACGTAGAAAAAAATATATATCATCATTTTTACTTGTGTTGTGATATTTATTGCACTTATTAGGCTAAAAAGTTGTTGGATCGTGAAAAAAATTTATATTTGACCAATTCAAAAACACAGTAAGTGCACTTACTTGGTTATTAATTAAGAGATTTGTGCAATAAATCAGTAGAATAAACTTTGTACATAAAAAAACAATATTAGGAACAGTTTTTAATTTTATTTATTGAAAACATCTTGTTATTAATAGTTAATAAAAATTAAACAATGAACAGAAAAGAAAAAAACAAATTAATTCAAAGCTAGTGTGTTTTTCTAATTTAATTTTCTCCAATGATATGCGTCTCACACTGTATTATGTCTTAATATATTGCAATAAATATTTATGTAATAACGGCTATTAACATTAAATAATAAATACAATTAATATATATATATATTTTTTCGCAATGAAATCTACAAGCGTAAATCTATATTGCGCTTATAGATTTGCAAAATCTATAAGCGCGTGATTTTATTTAATATAAATAAAATCACGCGCTTATGATAACATGCTTATATGGCTTATGATAACATGTTTATATGGCTTATGATAACATGGCTCTGGTTATGATAACATGACCAGATAAAATTACTTCGTCATTTTACGTATTTTTAAATTATATTTTAACTTAACAAATGATATGAAAAATTATAAACAATTATGAAAACTTGCAATATTCTTACCATTGAATCCATTCTTCAAAACTTTCTATTGATTCGTTTTTATCAATTAAGGCTTTAGACTTATCATTCACTTTCAGGGAAAATTGTTGAAAGTGTTACTTTGTTTTAAATTTGTCAAATTGAAAGAAAAAGCACTTACTAGGTTTATCCATTTTGATATCTATACGAAAAAAATTAAATCATTGAAAAGTACCAAGTAAATCATGTTCACACGACTCTCTTAGAACGAAAAATGCTAAAAAATCCATTTTGAAAAATTTGTCCCTTACTGTGTTTTAAAATTGGGCAGCCACCATTTTTTAAGGCGATTTTGGTGCTTATAAATTGTTTCTGAAAGTTGCTTGAAACATGCAGCTTTAGTGCTAGTATTAGCACATAATGCACTGGGTGAAGAAGCATTTTGAGTGCCTAACATTATTAGCTTGTTTTTAAAGCTGCTCAAAAGACCTGTGATGACGAAAAATGCTTAAGGATACGCATTTAATAAGATGGTCGATATATTTTTAGCTTAGATTTATCCTGGGTCTTATTTTAAATTCGAATAATTGCATGTAATAGTCGTCATATGGATTATATGAATCATTCCCGAACTACCTCTTTTTGGAATTTTAATTTTCAGCTTTAGTACTTTTCTTTTTAAAAAAAATCTCAATAATTGGAGGCCATAATTAAAGTGCTCCTCCATTTTCTATTAGGAAACGATTACCGCAATATTTTTCTATGGAAATAACAGCCTTTGCAAATTCAAGTTTTAAGAAGGAACTATTAAACATTTTTCAACCATTTCCCCCAACTCCTTATTCTGAAAATATTCATCTAATATTCTACAAACCAAAGTTTCTCTAGTGCAATTGGAAGGACAGTAATTGCATTACGATGCAAAGTTTCTGAAATGAAGTTAGAATAATAACTATTGTGTTATAATGGATGTTCTAAATGCAATAGAGAAATATTGCACCTTAAAAAGATCGGATGAATATTTTCAGAATAAGAAGGGGGAGAATGGTTGAAGAATATTCAATAAAGTTAACTTGTTAGTATATCACTCTAGGGGTCAATTTCCTGAATGACTTTCTAAGTGGAAATGACTTACACTTTACTTTAAAAATTTCAGCAATTATTCGAACGCAAGTATTAAGCAATTTAATTAAATTTAATAGTATTGGTAATTTAAGCAAATATTCTTTTATAAAGTAAAGTACACACCCTTTACTTTAAAACTGACTTACTAAGCGGAGTTTATGTTAAATGCAAAATTAAATTCTAAATGTTTATGTAATAAGTGTGGCTATACTTAACTTACATTACAATGTATATAAATTAGTAGATTAAGAATTTAAATTAATAACAAATTAAGAACATTCTCTTAAGAACACATTTTGTAAGCAGCAAGTAAAGACGGCACGTATAATTTAACTGCACAATCTGCCATATTTAACCCTTTGAGGCACAACCGTTTCCTAATGCTGAAAAAAGGGCAGCCGCGTGCCACAGATCTAGAGACCCTTTTTGACGACAGCTGGCTGTGCCGGCACAGCCAGCTGTCGTCAAAAAAGGGTCTCTAGATCTGTGGCACGCGATAAACGTTTCGATCGTCCGCCATCTTGCTGGTAGTTAAGTCGAGCGACGGCAACGGTTGTCCTTTTTTCAGCATTGGGCAATATATCCAGCCTCCATTTTTCAGCAGATGTCAGTGCTGTGAAAAATAATCGTGACCAATTTTTTTACGGGAAATGACGTGCTTTAAAAAGTAAAGGATTCTCGTGGCTCTGTGTCACCCGCAACTATTTTTATAGAAATCCAATCAATTCTTCGTGACTGGCAACAGTCAAAACGTCAGAGTTTGGTGTTCCCAGAGCGGGAACACTGCGCGTTAAAGGGTTAAAAAAGTCGAGACTTCTGAAAAAGGGTGTAATATGCGGAGTGACGTCTTATGCAGGTGATTTGCTAACGAGGTTTGAGTGTAGTTCTTTTTGAAATTGTGAAGGTGTAGTTTTCTCCATAGGAAAGCATTGCGGTGACCGTTTATCCGGAAAGAGAACAGAAGCCAGATCACCATCATGCAGAGTAGGGGTCGCAATACCGAATCATTTAAGCAAAACCGGTATTTTCGGTGTTGGCTCCAGACCAATACCGATAATCCGGTATTTTCGATATTTCCGGGATTAAGCTAAAGTTAGCAAATTTAGTATAATAAAGTTAGTTTGCGGAGGAATAGTAAGTAGGTACCTAACCTAAATGAATTTATCTTCTAAATAAAACAAAATATTCATTGACACAAGGTTTATTATTTGATATGTTGGCAATCAAACAGTTAGTTCTTAGCAATAATTTACTAATACTAAATGCCCGTTTATTCCTTTATTAAAATAACTTAGGTTAACTAGTTCAAATACTTTAATTAAATGTAGTGTTTGACTAGGAAGTAGGATTCCTACTAGGAATCAGTTCTAAAAATAAAATGTTTATCAAACTTAAACATCTCACAACAGTCGCAACATAAACAAAACGAACCAAAAAAATGCACTTCTAATTAATTCTCATAAAACATAAAATTAATAAATTCTCATGAAACATAAAATTAATAAATTCTCATAAAACATAAAATTAACTCTTAGTATGGTTTACTGATCATCAAATAAAATTCTAATTAACAAAATAATAAAAATGCTTAAATTAAATTCAGTCCAAATGAAATTGAGTTATAAAGAGGTAATAAAAATATTATTAAATATCTTGTCGTAAGGTGAACGAACTCGCGTGCGCGTAATTTGAATGAAATGGCACGTAACTTTTTCTATCTGTATTTGTTTTTTATTTATTTTACTAAAACCGAAAATACCGAATATCCCGGTTTTTGTGAAATGAATACCGGCATTAATTAGACCTAAATTTGGCCCGGTATTCCGGTATTTTCGAAATTCGGTATCCCGGTTTGCGACCCCTAATGCAGAGCTACCAACTTTCAAGGAATGCAATAAACTACATTTTGTAAGCAGTAATTTCTGCGTAGAATATAGCAAAATTTCGCAGTTTATTGTGGTGAGGTGTGAGAGTGGTTACTATACTCGAAAAAAAAAATTTTTTAAAGAAAATTACAGTTTACCAGACATGGTTCATAATATTCCGTAAAGGCTGGCAGCCATAGTCATGCAAACACACAACTATTGGCAATTTGATTACCGTACAGGATTAAAAATTAATAACTTCATGTACTCATACTTCTTCCTCATTCCCATCCCGCCTACAGAAAAAAAAAAAAAAAATCAAGGATAATTCGATATTCTCGTTCGACGGCGCTGTGTCTCTCTAAATCATACGCTTTGGACGAAATCTACTGAAATTCTATCACCTCCCTGATTGCGCCTCGTATGGTTATTACTACACTGCCTCATAACTTATTGGGTTGGTTCATGAAAAGGAACAGAGAGAAAAAAAATATCTCTGCAACTTAATCGCTGATTTTCAAGTTGACCTGAAGCCCTGCAGTATCGTATTCTTCCAATACAACTCTCATGAAAATTCATCGCTCATTCCACGTTCACGTCCACGCGCCGGTTACGATTTGACACCGGTATTGCCAGAATACCACACACGTAGGTAATCCTCACACAGCCTCGATTTAAAAAAAAAAATGAAAAGAAAAGAAAAAAAAAAGCTGCTAAGTTCTGTTACTGATTAAAGAGGAGGGGGATTGGAGAAACACAAGGGGAAGATTGTCTTATTCTAGGTCCCCCCGTTCCATCCCTCCCACACATATTCTTATGCGTGTGTGGCGCAAACGTGGATTTTGTTCAGAAGATTAATCCGGCGTTATCGCCAATAAATGCGCATTTTTATCGGCAGGTGAAGGTGCGGTCACTCTCTCTCACTCCGGGATTAAGTTATAATTCGGAGTTTTTCGAGTGTCTGATATTACACCCTGACAGCTGAGGGTGGACGCACAGCGATAATTGGATTAAGAAATGGTGTAAGGTCAGAGACCACCAACACATGTGATTTTGGGCGAGGGGGTCAAAGCTGACAGTCTGGGTAAAGTTTATTTCGGGATCAGGTGCCAGACTTCGAGATTGGCTTGACATATTACGAGTTTCGCAGCATTTATAGTCTGTTCGCGGAAACGAGAGAACGAAAGTAAACAAACGGGTTACCAAAGAATTACATTTTTTTTGGCACCAATCCCTAGTTAGGCGATTTTAACCTTTTTAAATTCCAAACAGCGTAAAGGGAAGAAAGCAGAAATTCACACTGTGTTTGGCGCTTTGGCAAAATGCCAGGTGTTTACTCTTCGCCAGTTAGCACGTGCAATTGTTTAGTTTCGTTCTCTCGACTCGGCGAACAGACTATAAGTATGTACAAGGGTGGCGCCAGCAGGGAGGGTGGTGTCCAGGTGGACACGTGCCACCCCGGTCAGGAAACTTGTGACCGCTTGTAGAGGGTCTTCTGATTAATTCATCAAGGGATTCTTAAGACATAGTAACACTTTAACTTTTCGATCAATTTAGTTTTGAAATATTATACTTTTGTAGCATTTTTATTTTAAAAAATCTGGAGTGACTCCACTCGACTTTCCGAACACTTACGATTAAGATCATTACCAAGCACTTAAATAAATTTTAATCGATGAATAATTCAAACATATATACCAAATTGAAACTCCATCGAATGCACCGTTTAAACGCTTGCGCACTTTCAAGAATTTCTCCCCATATGCCATTATGCCATAACATAAAAGAAAGTTTTGTCGTAGCCCTTTAGTAGAACTATAAGTCCTATACACACCAAAATCAATACCGGTCTTAGGATGGTGGTTTATAACATGTATACCGAATTTGAGCTCAATCGAATGTATCGTTTAAACGCTAGCGCACTTTCAAGAAATTCCCCCCATAGCCCATAATGTAAAATAAATCTTTGTCGTTGCCCTGTAGAAAAACTATAAGTCCTATACACACCAAAATCAATACCGGTCTTGCAACGGTGGTTTATAACATATATACCCAATTTGAGCTCAATCGAATCTACCGTTTAAACGCTAGCGCACTTTCAAGAAATTCCCCCCATAGGCCATAATGTAAAAGAAATCTTTGTCGTAGCCCTGTAGAAAAACTATAGGTCCTATACACACCAAAATCAATACCGGTCTTGCAACGGTGGTTTATAACATGTATACCGAATTTGAGCTCAATCGAATGTATCGTTTAAACGCTAGCGCACTTTCAAGAAATTCCCCCCATAGCCCATAATGTAAAATAAATCTTTGTCGTTGCCCTGTAGAAAAACTATAAGTCCTATACACACCAAAATCAATACCGGTCTTGCAACGGTGGTTTATAACATATATACCCAATTTGAGCTCAATCGAATCTACCGTTTAAACGCTAGCGATCTTTCAAGAAATTCCCCCCATAGGCCATAATGTAAAAGAAATCTTTGTCGTAGCCCTGTAGAAAAACTATAAGTCCTATACACACCAAAATCAATACCGGTCTTACGACGGTGGTTTATGACATATATATCCAATTTGAGCTCAATCGAATGCTCCGTTCAGGAGCTATCGTGTTCACTCACATACACACAAACACACACACACACACACACACACATACACACATACATACATACATCTCGTAAAAATAGCATAAATGGATTCAGAAGCCCTCAAAACGTGTAAAAACACCAAAATCTCGAATTCGAATTTTTTCATGATTACAATACTTTCCTTACATGGTACATGTTCGGAAAGTAAAAACACATGTAAAATAAAAACGGGTACGTTCACTTTTCATTCAGAACACGATGGTATGAGTACGAAGGGGGTGGGGGTTGGGGGTGTTCGAAACCCACTTGAATTTTTGTTGCCGAGGTAGTAAATAAGTAATAATAACACTCAAATAAATCCATTCTAGTAAATTATTGTGACAAGCTAAAGAAAAGTCAAAGCTCCTTTCCTCTCGCAGGTTTTTTGTTTTTGTCGGAAGCATTTCTCAATAGTGTCCCATACTACTGCACTTTAAAAAGCCACTGTAATCCAATAAAATCACCCCTATTGGAAAGGAGCCTTTGTCTCAAGCTTTGTCCAACGAATCTCTTTTGAACGACTCAACAAATCTCAGATATGATTAAGGTTGGTGTCCTGACATTAGCAAATTTCTCTTGATGATTATGCAGAAGTCAAAAAATTCTATAAAGAGCTAGATGATTACAAAAAATTGTAAACGTATATTAAATTATGAACAAACAGCAAAATATTACGTAATAAAAACAAACTTATTTTGACTTTCTCTTTTAATTGAGTTTGTGAGTGTGCTTCAAGCCTCTCTCTCTCTCTCTCTCTCTCTCTGTATCTATTTCTCTCTGTGTGTATCTCTCTTCCCTCTCTGTGTGTCGCTTTCTGTCTCTCTCTAACTCTCTCTCTGTATCTGTCTCTCTCACTCTCTCTGTATCTCTATCTTTTTGTCTCTGTCTCCTCCTCTCTCTCTCTGTATACCTATCTCTCTGTCTTTCTCTCTCTCTGAGTGTTTCTTTTCTTTCTGTTCCTCTCTCTCTCTGTCGATATCTCCCTGTGTGTCTCTGAATCTCTATATCTCTCTCCGTGTCTCTCTCTCTTCCATTCTCTCTCTCTCTGTATCTCTCTCTCTGTCTATCTCTCTCTTTCTGTTCCTCTCTTTCTGTATCGCTATCTCTCTCTCTGTCTATATCTCCCTGTGAGTCTCTGAATCTCTATATCTCTCTCCGTGTCTCTCTCTCTTCCATTCTCTCTCTCTGCCTATCTCTGTCTCTATTCCTCTCGTTTCTCTTTCTGTACCTCTCTCTCTCTCTCTCTCTCTCTCTCTCTCTGTATCTCTATCTTTCTTTCAATATATCTCTCTCTGTTCCTCTCACTCTCTCTGTATCTCTATCTCTCTATCTTGTCTCTCTCTCTCCCTCTCTGTATCTCTAACTCTCTCTCCGTGTCTCTGTTCCCCTCCCTCTCTCACACACACACACACTCACTTTTACTTGCCGAAAAACAATAACCATTATCAGCATCTTTAAGAAAGAAAACATACGGGGGTGGGGATGGTCTTGCTTCTTACAATTATCTTAATGTAATGTAGATCTGACTCAGAAAAATATCTATCTTTATAAATAACTTTAACTCCCATTAAAACGCCTAACTGAACTTATTATTTACTATAATTTTTAAAAAAATACTGCCCAAACACATGTGGCAATTTCTTGATTCCATTTGCACATGAAAAACAACCGCCAACAGCTGGCTATCGCCGCCATCCAACATCAACTCCCATCTTCGCTGCATGCTGCGAAAAAAAAGTTATTTATTCACACCTGCTAATAACATTTGAATTGCTTTAAAGGTGTGAAAAATATCTGCCAATCACTGGACATTACATCCAATAAAAAAAAAGATAATAAAAGCGTTTTCATGGCATTCTAATGTTTATCAGACCCTGAACTCACCGACCTCAAAGAAATGCCACCGCGCTATAACCACCAATTTTCGAACGCACTCCTGTTTTTCGTTATTTATTTTGCGTCTTCAAATGGCCGTGTCGTTTTGGAATGACACTCCGCAAATTGCCGCCTTCGAGCTGTTGCCAAACGATTGATTCAATAATCGTAATGATAGCTCTGAGAAGAATTTTTAACGCTTCCACTCAATGTGTTTTCCCGAGGAGGGATGGACAACCGGGGCCCTGTAATGATGAGAGAGGTTGTATTTTCATTTATTCTTTTTTTTTTCCGAATCGTCGAAGTGAGACCTGAGTGACAGGTATTAGAAGAAATTTATAATCCGCTGGTCGAGGCTCAAGGTAAGGAAATTGCTGGTGCAGCAAGACATATAAATATAAATATATATATATATATATAAATATTAATATACTTACAGGGGAAAAAATGAAAATTTTGTACAAGGCCTTCTTGATGAATAAAAAAGTGCATGTATAAAATAAATAAATAAATAAGAAAGTCACAGATTACACGTTTTTTGAAGGATTTCGCTAGAGAATCTCTTAACCCTTTGAGGCGCAACCCTTTCCCAATGCTGAAAAAAGGGCAGCCGTTGCCATCGCTCGACTTAACTACCAGCAAGATGGCGGACGATCGAAACGTTCATCGCGTGCCAACGATCTAGAGACCCCTTTTTTGAAGACAGCTAGCTGTGTCGGCAAAGCCAGCTGTCGTCAAAAAGGGGTCTCTAGATCTGTGACACGCGATGAACGTTTCGATCGTCCGCCATCTTGCTGGTAGTTAAGTCGAGCGATGGCAACGGCTGCCCTTTTTTCAGCATTGGGCAATCTATCCAGCTGTTCTCGCATTCTTCCATTTTTCAGCAGATGACAGTGCTGTTAAAAATAATCGTGGCCATTTTTTTACGGGAAATGACGTGCTGAAATGCAAAGGATTCTCGTGGAGCTATGTCACCCGCAACTATTTTTATAGAAATCAAATCTATTCTTCGCGAATGGCAACAGTCAAAACGTCAGAGTTTGGTGTTCCCAGAGAGGGAACATTGCACGTTAAAGGGTTAAACAGCAAATATTTTGGATCGGAAAATGCGACAGCAGTTTATTATTTGAAATCAGAAATACCGTCTCCTATACATGGATTATTATTAAGTACCATTAAGGATGTATATCGAAGAAAAAAAACTCTGTTTTTAGTTTTGGTACACAAATTGAAATAAACTAATAGCACTATGGTCTCCAAAAAATTCCAGATGGTTCTTCATAAGCTGCTTTACGCACTGCAATACACGAAGAAAGCTTCGGCTTTTGTGAAAATTTCAGAAAAAATTCTTAAACATGGATCTGAGCGGCAAGATTTTTCGAAGAGTGACACGCTTTGCGAAAATTTCCGATTTTTAAGAATTTTTTCCAAAAGTTTTGAAACTGATACAGACTGATCGCTTATTTCAGTATGTAGTACAGCTTGTAAAGAGACAGTTTCAATACTTTGAAGTGCCTGGCATAATTAGTTTATTTGTACTTATGTACCAAAATCGCACGATTTTTTCGAACAACACCGTTAACGGAGATAAAGCGGTTCAAACTTTTCCGACAATAGACGTCACTGCCTCTGTTAGAGAACTGGAAATATTTGCCACACATACCAAGGAAATCAAACAAATCTGGACTGCCAGTATGTGTACACGGTCCACAGCGTACTCTATCAAGAGCAGTGGCATAAGCCAAATTATTATTTGAGGGGAGGGGAGGGGGCTGTGTATCATATTGTAAACCAAGCAGGGGCGGCATTAGGGTACGTGACGCCCAGTAGAAACGTTAGAAAGGCGCCCCCTTTTATGTTCTAGATCAAGTTTTTCTCAGTTTTGAGTTCGAAATGGCGCCCCTTCGAAGATGGCTTCCCGATGCGATGCTTACCTTGCTTACCGTTTCGGACCGCCCCTGAAGCCAAGTTCAATTGTAAGCTCGATAATGGGTCAGATTTTTGTCTTTTATTTGGGGGGGGGTTGGGGGGGAGCTGGGCTGAAGCTCCCTCAGCCTCTCCCCTGGATACAACCCTGACCGTGATATGGGTTTAACTTCCCAAGCACTTGCCATGCCAGTGCTGCTTAATTTTTGCTCTTCTAATGGCAACCGAGTTTAACCGACTGATCTACTGTCGACACTTCTGATAACTAGTATTCTCAATCCGTATTTGTGGTCCTTGATTTATGAACAACCATTAATTTCAAAGAACTATTCCAAGCATACATAAACCATAAAAACTACGAAAATATTTTGCTCACTACGTAATTTTTGCATCTGAAATTATTAATTTAAGTTGACATTTGATGCGATATATTAAACTCGTGAAAAATAATAATCTATCGGATTTTAGGTAAGCTCTCTGGAGTTGAAAATTGTCAAAAATTGCTAAACATCAGGGAATGAGTATATTTCCATAATTTTGAAGTCGTTTTCTGTGTCTAGAAATGTTGGATTGCTGAATTTAACAACGTAAGTGACAGTAAATGATTTTGTTACTACGTAACCGTCAGGCTGAAAATAGAAAGTTAAATTAATTGTTTATTTTAAATGGACAAACATGAAATGTATAGTGTCATTTTCACTAATACAAATAAAAATTATTTTACTACCAGAAAATTGTTTTTCACGTGCTCGGATCTTAAAAGTCCCTAGTACAGAAAGCGCTTTCTGACGTCAGATTATTTGAGACCATTTTTTGGCCATTATGATACTTGTTTTACATTTTCGCTCATAGTTTTCTGCTTTAAACTTATTCTTCTTTTAAAATGTCCCATGTAAAGAAACTGTGGATTCTAGGATATGTTTTTCCGCTTTCAGAAGGAAAACATACTTGTGTTCCCTATACTACATAATTCAAATACGTTGTGAAATACATGCCATTAAAATTTGTAAGTGAAAAAAATAAGCACCATTGGGAAAAAAAAACCCATCAGTTACCAGTTTTCAATATGGAAAAAAGATTCCAAATGAATACTCAGAAAAAAATTTCAAATGCTATAACAAGACAAGAATCTGCCGACGTAAAAATTAGTGATACGATAATTGTGTTGTGTTTTCTGTTATGGCAAACCTACTCGATGGGCACCTACTTATGGAGGTTGCCTTGGTCGGAAGACTTTTTTAAAGGGTCGTAACGCGTATTCTAGTTCTACATCTGGAGAAATCCAACCAATACTCCAGACCGTTAGATCGACAGCTTCGCGGTTGGCCCGGCCGTCCACCATATTCAGTATCTTATCCACTCGGCCATTGTGGATGCCCCTATACGATCTTGTGGGTAATTTTGGGGTCCTCAATTGTGGACGCAAGGTCTGAAAGAGTTAAGGAGGCGTGCATGATGAAAAGAAAGTTTTAACTTTCTATGTTAATCGAAGATAATGGATGTTTATCGAAGACACCAAAATAAGTTTTCAAGGTAACAATTGTCAAAAGAATTTCAATTTGAAGGGAAAATCTTCAGAGTTACAGCTGTAACAGCTGTGAAAAGTTAAGTTAACAGCTGTGAAAAGAACATCATATTAATGGAAAAATAAGCAGACTTTTAAGGTATACTTTAATGAAATAGTGACTGTGAAAACTGTAACGCTTGTCAAAGCTTAAGAATTTACAACTTTTTGTAAAGGTGGAAAAACTGTATAAACACCCCATGTTTGTCGATGGAGCTTTCAAATATAATAACAATCAACACGAGCCTTGTTTGTGGTAAGGAATGTACTTCTCGCACAACTTCGGGTGTGACTACACACCAGGCCCGGACTGGCCAGGTCGGGCGGTTGCGATTGCCAAGGGGGCTCCGCTGAGTCCCCGTAAAATGGATATACTACATTACATTTAGAGTAATTATAATATATATATATATACACATAGAAATTTGATTATTTATTTCCCAGTAATTTTACGCCTTTACAAAGTGGCGTAGAGGAAGACCCCACAGCACGAGGGACCCAGGGCCTGATTATGACCAACAGGGGACCCGGGCATTGATGAATTTGGGGGGCCCCCAATCTATGAAATTTGATTTATTTTTCATAAAATTTTGGTACAAAAAAATAATATTTCAAGACAAAATTTGAAACTGGGGGCCCTTTCGAACCTGGAGCCCTGGGCAAAGGCTCGATTCGCCCACGCTATAATAAGGCCCTGGAGGTACCCTTCAAAGAGTCCAGGGCCCCAACAGCTTTAAAATAGTTACACGTGGTTTTTATCCACCTAAGTCTAATTTTCAAGTATCACATATTCTAATATTCTGTACCGTCTAAATTCCCCTGTAAGGGGTCCTTTTTCAGTCTGTAGCCGAGCCCCCCCCCTAAAAGAGCCAGTCCAGGCCTGTTACACACACACCCGCAGACTTTTGCACCTACAGACAGTACAACATCTGCGTTGTCGAATTCCTTCATCTTGAAATCAAAAATCATGCATTCGAATACATAACTGGGAACTAAATCTACATTTTAAATGAACCACACCATGAAAACGCTCTTACGAACTAAACTAATTACGCTACTGCTCTCAGCGAGGTCTTCAATTTTTTTTTTTTTCTTCCTTGCCCGCTATCCAATCGCAGGGATTCAATTTGCTCTTACTTTGACAATCTGATTGATTAAAAGCAAAAAAAAAAAGGGATTTATGTAAAAAAAAAGGGACACGTCCATCTTTGCCCCGGCCAATTTCCACGAAAATCAACGCTCCCATCCTCTTGCTCATAACCGTAATTACACGGGTTGATCTGTAATTTCATGCAGAATTTATTCAAACATTCAATTTTCGTTCCCATTCGATTCAGATTCGTCATGAGTCGCAGTTACGGTTACAGATTGATCATTATCAATGGGTGTGCAGAAGAATACGACATTTATTTCTCTTTTTTTTTTTTTTTTTTTTTTTTTTCCCCGTCTCGATGCAGCTTTCATTCTGTGAGTATTGAAATGAAGGACCAAAGGAGACCTGCCAAGAATGATGTATGGCCACCGCATTGGAGACGAAGGAATCTCCATTCATTTTGGAGACCAAAATACCTTTTTAAAGATTCTAATTAATGAAAAAGTATTAGGATGATTAGAATAACAGCAAGAAAAAAAATAAGGCTGTTCTTCCAGTCTTGAATTTTGTGTGCCCACTCCAGTGCGAAGCAGGGAGTTTCGGTAACGCCGTTTTGGTCCTGCCGTTTTGGTCCTGCCATTTCGGTCCCGCTTTTTCGGTCCCTTCTCGAATCGGTTCCGCCGTTTTTTCCAATAAAGTTAATTTATTGTTATTTGCAATGCATAATACGATTGACAAATTTTAATTCCTCAACTTACAATCACATCTTATCAATTTAGACGTATTACTGATTACACAAAACAGTAATTCCAGTTTAATTTTAATAATCCTTATTTCTTTTATTGTTATTATTATTATAAATAATTTTTCACTGCTAATATTTAGCCTCTTTTCAAACATTTTCTTATTTTCAAGGTGGGAATTATTTGAAAGGAGTTTCCAGATTGCAGCGAGTGGAGGTAATTAGCACAGCAGTCCTTTTCCTTTTAATTACTTTATTTGTTTACCAAACTTTACAATCATATAATTACGTGAAATTATAATTACATATGTGTAACTATAGTTACACAATCGAAATATAATTGCACAACGGGGAGAAAAAATGTTACATATTGTAATTTGAAAGATCAGGTCACGTCATCACCATTAATGCATAAACACAAAATTATTTTACAAATTTAGCCCCATTAATACCTAGCCACTGTAATAAGAAAAGAGTAAGAAATGGAATGGAATATCTGTATTAAAAGAGGCCAATCGAAATAGTTACGGGACCGGAACGGGAAGGTTAATTCTGAAAAACTAGGAATTTTTTTAAAAAAATTATAAATGATAAACTTTCGCCAAAACATTACCCTGTAAAAAGTTCAGGAACGCCCTTATAAGTAATGGGAAATATTTGATTCGCAAATGCAATACAGAAAGTAAAAATTCCTATCTGAAAACTTTACTGTTTACTTTTTTAAAAAAACTTAGTGCTTGATATGATATATCTAATTTTTTTTTTATTGCAAACTACTAGTGATGAATGTCATTGTGAAAATGCAAATGAAAAGCACCCCACGATATTCTTATTTAAAGCTTAATTATTAAAAAAAAAAAAGTTCTAACCAGTTGTGCAATATCCATCCTGCTGTTGATCAAAATCTTAATTAACGACCACTTTTTACTTTTTATTTCATATTGTTATAAAAGCGTGTTTCCAGCGTGTCTCCTTACTTTTTATTTTAAATATAATTTATTTTCAGTTTTTTAGCCTTAAAACAAAGTTGAACGAAGAACTAAAAATTGTTGATGTACCGTTGTCAAACTTGGTGAAATTTTGGCGATAGTATTTTTAAAAAAGCCTTTATATCACTAAATGTACTTTGCGAGACCTTGTATGAGAGCTTTAAATGCTAGTTATATCCTTCAAATGAAGAGTAAACCAGCGTAATCATTTATGCACTTATTGAATTCTGCTTAAAATGTCGCTAAAATGCTATAGACCTTAATGTATTGGATTTCATTTGAATGCTCCCGTCGAAGAAAAAAATGCTGCATACGCTATTTTTGATATTATTTTGTAATCCTTAACATCATACATTGATTTTATTGTGTTTGAAATAGATGAATGTCTCTAAAATACGCTTGAAACAATGACTTTCCATAGAGCATAATGTATTGGAATTCTTTTAGTACTCCTGTAAAACAATTATAAATGCCACACATACCATTTTCAATATTGTTGTATTGTCACCGATTTTTTTTATATGTCTGTAAATTATAAAGTTAATTGAATGTCTGGACGATGGTGAAAATTGAATTACAAGAAACCACTACATTGATACATGCATACAGATGAAAATGTGCATCACTGTTAGAGTAGTTTTGCGAGACCCTGTCAAAGAACTTTAAATATTATCAGGCCCGCCAACAAGATCTTCGGACCCAGAATTTACGATGCCCCTCCCCTCAAAAAAAATCTCCCTCAAAGAATTAGTACACTTTAACTTTACCGTGGGCCATATATACAAAACCTTGTACATGATAAAACTTCCATCAAAAAAATTGCAAGTATTTTATCAGAATCATTTTAAAGTAATGTACACGAAATTCTGATATTCTTTCTTTTTTAATCACTTGATACGATTAAATCTAAGACTTATTTCAAGAGAAAGAATCACTTGATACAATTAAATCGAAGACTTTTTTTAATGTTGAGTACTCGCTATTTGAAAATCAAGACAGAGTTATAAAATTCGTAGCCAAATGAATAACGCAAAAAGAAAAACGTTAACCAAACACTAATTTGAGTTAATGCCGCAGACTGATTTCAGTAAGAATGACTTACCAACATCAGTGCGAGAATGCATTCTTCCACTGATGGTGATAAGTCATATTTGCCCAAAACAGGTTTGCGGCATTAAATGTCGTTAGAGTTTGCTAATCTTGATTTTTTTTTTTGTGTTAGAACAATGTTACCTTCTTTATAAAAGGTTTTGGGAGACAAATATTTTACTTTCACGTGAGATTTGTAAGCTAAAAATTCGCAACCTAACAAGCCCGGGCCCCCCAAGGCCCTGGCCTGTTATGTTCCTACAATTGCCCTTAGGTAATTGTCCCCCCTGTCCCCCCCCCTATCGACGGGCCTGATATTATTTCCATCTTTTAAATGAAAAGTAAACCTTTATAAACTTCTCTATACTTATTTACTGTGCATGAAATAGATAAATGTCTAAATTACGATAGTCCGTAGAGTGTTGAAATTCTTTTGGGGGGAACCTGTAAAAAACATATAAATGTTACGGACACTATTTTCAAGGAAGAGCTTTTTTTTTTTTTTTTTGCAATCTTTAACACCATATATCAATTTTGATATAGATGAATGTATCTAAAATGCGCTTTAGTCAACGACTTTCTACAGTGCGTAATGCGTTGAAATTATAACTTCTAAGTACACCACCTTCTAATACTGTAAACACCATTATATGCTTACGGACCCTATTTTCAAGGACGAGCGTTTTATTTTCGCTATCATTTCTGATAAATCGTTATCATCTATTTTTCGCTATGCTTTTATTCTAGCGATGTATGTGAACAACTGCACATTTCCAGCAAGACTATTTTAATTTCGCCAAGTATGATGTTGAAATGTATCAAATGGCTTTAGTCAACACTTTACATAATGAGTTTTAAATTAAATGTCATGACCCTGTTTCAACAAAGTTAGACTATTTCTAGTAAATTTTAATCACCATATATCAATGTTGTATAGATGAATGTAGCTAAAATGCGCTTAGTCACGACTTCTACAGTGCGTAATGCGTTGAAATTATAACTTCTAAGTACACCACCTTCAAGGTTAATGTATTGTCATCGACTGTTTCTATGTGCCTGCAAAGTTTCAAGTTAATCGAATGTTTGGAAGTGGGTGAAAATTGAATTACAAGATTCCATTACATTGATACAAACGTGTAACATACAAAGCGTGTTATAATAATAAAAAAATATGAGTTGAGAATGGAATCCTAATTACGTATGCAAAGCAGGAAAAGAAAATTTACCGTTGAATTTTGGCGGGAAAATCTTATCTGAAGGTGTCGGCTTTTAACTTCCATCAACGGAAGAAGTGGGCTTGAGCAAGAAGAAAAAATGTAGGTGTGTGTGAAAAAGAGCACTCGGTTGTAAATGAAACAAACATTATCAGTTAAAAATGTAACTACATTCACAGATAGAAGTAAACATGCACGATCTTTAAGTAATGAGTAATTCCCATATTTTTTACACAGTGAGTAGTTTGACTGATACTAACTGAAGACTTATTTGCTGTATCTTTTATGTGTGACACGTTAATTTAACCCCCTGAGAGCTTGAAGCAAAAGATTCCGTTCATTAAACTTGACAGAATAATAAATTACTTCGCAATTTTAAATTCTGAAAGGGGCATTTGAAACCGTTTTTAAACATGGGCAGGGATCGAGATTCAGAGTTGTTTGCTGATCCGAGATTAAAAACGTGTAATGGACCAGTAGAATACAAAATTTGATGGTCCGACGGAGCAGTAAAGATTTATTTACATTTTTCTCTTGCAAACTTTTCACATTTACTCCCACAATATATGACATGCATCTAATTTCACCACTACATGTCATATAATTTGATCTATTTAATATTTTTATAATAGGCATTTACGTTTTTCTTGAATGACTATGTCATTTTATCTCTCACCCCCTTTATTGAAAATTGTCCGAAAAATGTGTCCCAAAAATGCGACATAAAAGTAAGAATAAATTGTTGAGTATTGCATTGTTTATTTTTTTACTGTGCAATGTCTTATCCTCCTGAATTCTGTGTACCTCAATAAACATTTATCTACTTAACTGTAACTGTGCTCGCGCACGCATTCTTTTTACTTCTTCTATACTTTTTTCCTTCTTGATGTTAACTTGTTATGCGGTGTGCCTGTTTCTTCCGTTCTAATTTAATAAAGTAAATGTTATGTTAAAATCCCACGCTTAACGCTGAATAAAGATAATTACGAAACATGGAAAATGCAAATGAAAGAGCTTTTAATAAAGAATGATGCCTGGATTTATGCAACAGGTTCAAAGCCTAAACCTGAATTTCAGATGTGCTATGGAATCAAGAGATGAGCTTCCGAAGCCAGAAATACTCAGAATCAAAGTAGTGAAAGAATTCAATGCCAGGCGTAACGATGATAGACAAACGGAAGACTCAGGTGCTTTCGTGGCTGCTCCTAGAAAAAATCAGCGTCTAAAAATAAAAATTATGGAAAATACTCAGGACAACCGACTCATAAAATTAAGGATGCATCAAGAATAACTTATAGAAGCATCGGGCACTGGGCTACCAAATGAGAATGCGGAAAAGGATAATTTTAAACAAAAGCCTAACAGCCTGAGATTCTTGTCCACTCTGGATGACTCGCCAATAGGGTTACCAGGCGAAATACAGCAAACCTACTCGCCTAAAGCTCTCTCAACAATATCAAATAACGAAAAGCAAAATTTTTGTTAAGATAGATACTAAAAATTATATAAGTTACTTCAGTTATCATCGACCATATGCATATTTTGCAATTGCAAGGAAAGATCATGAAACCGTCCTTCTTCCAGTCGATGAAATAAATGTAAAGGAAGAATAAAAGAAAAAAAGTGTGTGCGTGTAATCTTTACGCGCGATTGAAGTAAAACTTCTTTGACGTTTACGATAAATATCACTGATATTATTAAACTTTAACTTAAAATAAATATCATATTATAATTTAATTATATTTTTCATGTACATTACAAAGATTATATAAATGTTATATTCATATTATTCATTGGAAATAGGAACTTGAATGTCATCATAATATTTTATGTATGAAATTATAGGTTTGTGTTAACTATACTGTGAAACATAAATTTTACTCTCTAAATTTGCTAACTTTCTTGAAAATACAGCATCTATCGTTGTACCGAAACGCGTTGTTGATTGAAGTCGAGAAGTATTCATAGTTAGATCCAATTTTTCTTTTTAAAAATCAACTGACGGCTGAGATTCTTGGTAGCGAAAATTAACATTAAAATCTCCAGTAAGAATCACCGGTAATTCATGATAATTATTTAGAATCCAGGAAGTGTCCATGTTGTAGTATTATTCTTTAACTGTTTTCTTATACCATTGTTCCGTCGGGAGTTTGGGTTTGAATGGGAGGAATGTCCATAGTCTAGTATTATACTCTTGTTCTTTAACTGATGTTTTCCTCTGATTGTTGGGTTCGAATGCAGGTAGTGTAAATTTTTTTTTTGAGTGTGTTTTTCTATCACAGTATTCTTAAGCGTTGATTTCGTCTGCTGGTAGGTTTCGAATTATTTATCTGTATCCGTGTTTTTAAACTGCAGGTTCTATCTATTGTTTGGGAATGATTGCAGCCAGGGTCCGTTTCTTTGTGGTGTTCCATCCCCGTGTTAAACCGTTGCTCCGTCTTGAGGTTGGGTTAGAATCCACGGAGTGTCCATTTGTTATTCTTTTATTTTGATCTTAAACCCTTTGCAGCCAGTGTTTGTTTCTTTGTGGTGTTACATACCCGTGTTCTTAAACCGTTGTTCCGTCTGGATATCGGGTTAGCATCCAGGAAGTGTCCGTGTTGAACTATTATTCTTTCACTGTTTTCTTAAAATGTTTTCCCGTAGGGTTTGAATCGAGAGAATGTCTTTGTTGTGGTATTTTTCTTTAACTGTGTTCCTAAACTGGTGTTTTCTTCTGTCGGTTGGTATCGAATGCACGTAGGGTCTATTATTGCGTTTTTCTATGGCAGTGTTCTTAAACCTTTGTTTTCCTCTGCTGTTTTTGCTCGAAGTATTATTCTGTTTAAAAATTTACATTTGGCTCATTATTATAAATAACTCAAAAACACATGAGCAATATTAAAAGATTACATATTATTTAAGTACAGACAAACAATATTTATGTATCATGGCAACCAATCATGTCAAGTTTTTACTCATAATTCCATTAAATATTGTATTAATGCCATTGAAAACATGTGAGTAAAGCAACGGAATGCACCATAGTGCCACTTTCTGTATTCGGTGCGTAGGCCTTGTTTATCGGAGGTGACGGGTTGGGTCGCCGCCTGTAACAACAGTGAGAGACAGTCAGCAGGATCGCCGCCTGTTCAGCGAAAGACTTCACACAGTGGCTCTGACAAGAGCCGGTCCACTTATCCACTGAACAGGGTCATCAGACAAGATCTTGCTTCAAAACAGGTAGGGAGTAATGTCGACGCGCAGGGAGCACAGTCGACGTTCTCAGGAACGAACGCCCGAGAGCTGTTCCGCAAATAATTAAACTTATAAATCTGGAAAAAGCTTGTTAAGTGTGACGTCAATATGAAGTAAAAATCACTTGCAATAGCTAATTTTGTCACGCAAATGATTAACTTTTTTGACTCTCGAATATGAAATGTTGCTGAAAATAGCGAAAAATCGCTTAAAAATGAGGGAACGGGTGGATTTTCAGATTTTTAAAGTAGCGCAGATTGTTTTCTATATTTTTATACATGATTATGGAAATTTTCAAGGGGATCGTACAAACGGTGTAGAAATTATCAGGCTTTTTGTCCTTGACATTGCAATGTTTTTGCAGTCATGGCGGAATGAAGAAGCAAGGGGGGAAAAGATACGTCATTTCCTTTACTGAGCGTTACTTCCGTCAGAAAATAAATCTGAGTTACTCCCTAGTTGCGCCTAAAGAAGTTTTACTTCAAAAGAAAAAGGGGTGAGTGATACAATGACATAGTCAATTAATATCGTTTTAATATGGCAATAATGAAACTAAAAAATTAGGGGGGTTTTAGGTGGGTCTCGCCCTGACGAGGCTCGAAGACCGAATAAATGGTTTTTATTTATTTAGCTCTCTAAAAAAAATCAATATCTATTTCATATGTAATCTCTTTTGTTTTGCAATTTTTTAAAAATCATGTAAACGATTTTTAAAAAAGTGATAAATGTTACAGGCCAAGGAAGAAATGGAGTCACTGGGACCATTCTCAGGGCCTGTATATTGGAATAATTTTGTGCAGGTTAATTGTAGAAGAGTGTCCCAAAAATACAGCAGCAAGCTTTAAAGAGAGGCAAAGCACATCAAAAAAATTCGCAATAGCGTAAGGATGTGGGGACAACAACTTTGTTTTCGCACGAATTGCTAATCACCGCACCAAAAAATATTAATGGTTGATTACTTTCCTTATAAAGTTTTATGACAAAAGAAGCTTGTTAGATTCTTCCAAAAGGTTTTCTCTTGTATCTTATTACATTCTAAACGAAAAATGTTATGCATATCTCTTTTTACGTTTGAGATATGAAGGGAAATGTAAAAAGAACGTTCTGGACGCTACACCTTTGGGGTTTAGAAAAATCCTGAAATTAGTGTTTAGGCATGCGTGTTTGTTACATTTTAAAGCAGAACTTTTATTATGTCAAACGTTTTCTTCTTTGATATATGAAAGAAAATGTGAAAAGAACATTCTGGCTGCCTGTGTATCCCTTAGTCATTGAATTTCGGAAAATCTTTTCTTTGAGTACTTACGCCACAAACAAACAAATAAACAAAAAACTTATTCCCCCCAAGTCAGGGACATTCAGAAAAAAACTATGGAGAGGGTCCGTGTGCAAACGGTAAAAAAAGCAGAATTTTTCACAAGATTTCATCATTATCATTTTAGTAACAAAAACGAAAATTTCGGGAAGGAATACAGACCCAGCGGAACCCCTTCTACCTAAGGCGACCATATTTCTAAACAGTTTTTTAGGGACAAATCAAGCATTGCCCTCGAATCCAAGGAAAACTTGGGGACACTAGAAAATATTTTTGGGGACTTATTCGAGGACATAACATATTACCCCATGTATACCAGTTACCAGTATACCCATACTTTAAATCTTGACTGACTTTGGTACTTAAAAATGAACTCTAATAGCTTTTTCTATCAACTGTGTATTCTTATTTCTAATAAATTAACGGATGATTCATTCATTTATAAATATTTATTTAAACCAGAAATATGAAAGGAACATAATATTGAAATATTGCAGTTTATTAAAAATTTAATTCTTGGCATAGTATTTGTATTTTTCAGAAGACATTGCTTTTTACATTGGCTCATTTTGTAATAATTTTTAATGAAACTTTGTACACCCTCTAAATAAACTATTCGAGTGGAAGAAAAATTTCGTACGTCAATTTCATATTTAAAGCATGATTCTTCATGAAAAAGTTGAAGAAAGTTTTTTCGTGAAAGAAAAGTCAGATGTGTTTTCAGTTTTTGTTGTACTGCGAAAGAAATAAACTAAACGGAAACTTTCTGGGGGGGAAAAGACAAATCTTTAAATTTAGGGATTTTTCGCGTCCCCAAGAAGTCAAAGTATTTTTGAGGACAAAATGAAAAAAAGACCCATATTTGGGGACGGTCCTCGAAATTCGAGGACGCATGGTCACCTTACTTCTACCACACGTTTCATGATTCTGAGTCCCATAACTTCGTCTACGTGATGATGAGTCAGTCAGGCACTAACTATGAGTCAGAGAAATCGCGATTACTGTTCGAATAGTAAAAAAGCACATACTTCGAATAGTAAAAATCGCAAATATTCACTATTTCATTAATCGATTATTGATTTTATTCGAATAGTAGCAATCGATTATAGAAATCGTTCGAACGGCATACATTAATAATTATGACTATTTTAATTAGTATTTTTATTTCTGTTTCTCTGTTTTTCCTCTAGGCTGAAGAGACTAAAGAAAAAAAAAATGTCGCTCACACATTCCATTTACTTCTTGTTTTCGAAACGGAAATAGTTGCAGAAACAAGAACGAAAAGCACAAAAAGGTTCGGGCATCCATAATCTGAGTCACACCTGTGGCATGTCCAGTCCTACGCAATGACGCACACCACTGGACGAAAAACTCTTTTGAACCCAGGCAGCTTGGAATATGTCTCTTCAGATACGTGGGAATATCCTTGAACGACATCTTTGACATCCATTCTACGCGATTCGATTGATTTGGTGGGAAAATGGTTAACGGTTTGATCCTAGAAAAGACACAAGGCAATCATTGTCTTCAGCACGCATGTCGAAAAATCCTAAAACACAAATTTTCAGTAGTTTTCAACGAATTCCCGTATTAGATTAGTAACTTCTAAAAAATGACCACTCTAATGTTGTTGTTGTTGTTGCTTATGCCCTCTTGACAACCGCATGCTGTGTCAGATCCCCCAGGGAGGCGATGGGCAGAGTGGGAAGTGGGAAGGTCTCGGGTTCGGGCCTGTCGCACGGCTGTCTATCTAACTGTCTTGAGTTTCCGACGGTTTTCTCCAGGTGTAACATAAATACGTGCTATAATCCCTTAAGCCCTCCCCCCAAGGCGTTTAGTTCCCATTTTTTTTTAAATCTCTTTTACACCTAGTCTGGCGCATATTAAATTAATAAAAAATGATTATAAACTCTATATTAAATGTACTACGTATTTTCAATATTTATGAAAGAATAAACACTATTTTGAAAGTAATGACTATAGAAGGTTGATTTTTTTTTTTTAAACCTGAAATCTGAACAAGTGTAAAATAGATACATTAAAGTAAATGCCAATTTATTTTCTGTTCACTTTAACACTATAAAAAAAAAAAAAATCATAATTTTAACAAAATGCGACAACTATTTGGCGATGAAATTTTTTATACACAAAATTTTGATATGAAGAGTTGCCGTGGGTCTTCCAAAACCGGGTTTCTGTTCAGTATGAAGATGGCCCCCTTGAGGCAAAATTTTCTGTACAATAGAAGATACAGAATTGCCATCTTTTCTTTTGTCTGTTCGTCGATTATATCAAGAATGTCGCTTGCGCTCGGATTTTTCTTTCTTCCTGTACATGTTGTTATTCAGCAAGCAGTAGTTGCAAAAGGAAAGCAAACATTCAGGATGCTCGAATTCAACAAAGAACGGGGGATGGTAAAATTTTGTTTCCTTTCTTTTTAACTATGATTTTATGATATGACGGTTTAAATAATATTTTATGTAAGTATCAAGTTTTAAAATATGTTTATTGTTGTTCTTATTATTTTACGTTTGACTTCTTTCTTTTTCCCCTCTGATAATTGTTTTATCTTTAAACATTATGCAGTATTTAAATGTTCATTTGACTGTTGTCTAGTACAAATGCTCTATGATTTTACTTTTCTGCTTAATTTTTGTATGCTGAGATTAACAAAACTACAAATACAAAAAAGAACCATATGATTGAAATTCGAAACAAATGAAAATAACTTCAGACGATAAATATTAGAGGATACTGCTAGCATAAAGCAAATTTGAAAATATCGGGAGCTAGTGAATTAATGAATACACTCATTTAACGAGTAATTTTCGTATAAACTATTCTATGAGCGCATAAAAACGTCGAAAATATAGAATTCAATATTTGCCACCAGTATAGGGAAATTATTTTTTTTTGGCATTGCGCATGCGCATGATTGATAATCATTTCCCTCACTACGGTTGTCATTATATAAAATAAAGTCAACTCGGATATAGTGAACTTGGATATAGCGAACCTTTGGCTATAGTGAATGAATTTCATGAGTCCCGATTCGCATACGTTAGATAGAATTGCACGTAGCTTTTTTCGGTTTTGATGAACCATGACTTCGGTTATAGTGAACTTGGAAATTTCTGGACGGCAGAGGTGATATTGTTCGATTCCTACGAATAGTGTATCTTTTGTGTTCGAGTAGAGAAAAGGACTATCAAGCACCTGTTCCGAAATATAGTTGAATTGCCAGCGTCCAGACTTGCATACTTATGTTAAGCAATGGGGGAAAGAAAGATAGGGGGTCGTAATTTTTTCATTGCTGTAATGTATTCTAGCCTTTAAAAACATTCATTAAGAAAAGCAGAGTACTTTTGAAAGTGATCGAAAAGCGGAAATTTCGCTCTTGTTCTTGGAAAATTTCATTTTTCATTCTCAATGCAATATCACAGGTTAAAAGCGCCTAAAAAATAGTTCTAAACCATAAATGTGATCCATTGTGTTTGATTTACTTATTAAACATTCAGTATTTGTATAAAATACTATTTTCTAGTCTTGATTTCAAGTTTTATTGTTCAACATGGCGAAACATCGGTTTTAGAGAACTTCGGATACAACAGTCCTACTTAAAATAATAAATTAAGTAAAGCTTGTCCATTTCCATTACGGCAAGATAAAATATTTTGCTGTGCTAAGTACGCCAGCCTGCGAAGGATTGCGTATGAAACTAAATCATACCCATCTGATGATTTAACAGGAAAATCTACGAAGCACAACCGCCACATCTTCTCTTGAGCAAAAAAAAAAGGCAACCTTCAGCCGTGGTGGGCGTGTGCATCTGCAAAACCCCCTACCCTCCACGTAAAGTACAGTATCTTTTGATCTCGATTTCAACAACAAACCCCGAAACTTACCGAAATGACAAATAAAAAGTAGTACGCACAAAAGTGTCTGCTGCCATTTCGGGAAGAAAAAAAAATAAATAATAAAAATTCAACCACTGCGCTGAAGGGGGTGGGGGGGGAACCTTCATATTCAGCGTTATGTCCGGGTGAAAACTTCTGCACCTTTCCCCGTGCAAAAGAAGAGATCTAATCCACTGATAAGAAGAGGCACTTGTGAATGGATCAGACATCGGAAAGGTATGATTTGCCTTGGACTGGAGGTGCTGGAATATCGATACTTTTCGCAGATGTTCCTGTCATGACAGGGAAGGAGAAAAGCTACGCACGGGGTAAAAGTAAGGAAGAAAAAAGGTGGGGCATAATGGGTATGCCGGTTGAGTTAAATTGCCCCTATTAGGTTGAAGAGCTCTCTCTCTCGCTCGCAAAAAACCAACCCGTGAATATTACGGAATGATAAAACTGTTATTTTGGAGGTTGGATGTTATCTTTTTTTCCATTGCAATTACGGGATCGCTTAAAAGCGTCAACTCTTTCGCGGTGCTGATTTTGTGGATGTGCACTTACTTCCTCCAGATAGATACTATCGCTGGTTGGAGTGACGGGTTCTGTTGGTGAAGGGTCGAATTCTAGAATTTGAAGGCCGTCGGAGGAAGAAGTTTTGATATTGTAATTATACGAACGCACAGAACACGTAATTGAAGCTAGCCTAGATGCCTTTTAGACAACGGGGTCTTTAAGGATGTTTAAAAGACAGTTATTACACGTTCCTCCTCTTCGTGTTAATCTTAAGAGATCTTTGAGCTGTTGTCCCCCCAAAACAAAAACAAAATATCGACCTTTAACTCGCGTGTTTAAATAATATTCCTTGGTGTATCATAAACCAAAGTTCCAGCCAACGGAGTGGCTACAGCAATCCCCCACAGGAAGAGGAGAAATAAATGTAAAAAACTGTTGTTGAATTAAATGAATTTAAATACAGTAAAGCACCGATTATACATCCTTCAAGGCACCGATCTAAAACAGCGTATAAATGAAAAAACACGACTGAAATATTAATAAACAAATTACATCATATTGCAGGTTTAGCGCTACTAATGTAAACTTACTACATAAATATAAAAATTTTGAAGTTTTCTTCAGGTACTAGTACAACGAAAAACAATAACTAAATTTTAAAAATTAAAATAAAACCCTTATCATAAAAGTGAAACAAATCATACCTTTATTGTACTCTATCTTAAATTCTGCATATCTTTAATATTAATATAAAAAATATTGTATATCAATTATAATGTAATTCATGTTCTAAACAGACATCAAATAAAAATAATCTTTCACGGTCGTCTGATTGTCTTTATTCATTAATTACAGAATTACGGATCGAAACAAATTCATGAAATGTTTTTTCACTCATATTCTGACAAAGTTTTTCAACATACTCGATTGAATGTTTAAAGGGTTAAAAGTACATCCCTCCTTACATCCTTTATTAGACGTTCTATCTAGGAAAGGTTTCTCCCTAAATAGGAAAATAATGCCTGGGACAGCAAATTTTCAAAGTTTAGGAAGTGAAAAAGAACGCATATAACCGAAATTGTGCGTCCCGTAAACGAAGCACTTTTGCATTAAAATGAATAGGAATGACTCGGGACTTCAAAAAACCACGTATAAATGTCGTACAAAGGAGATATGTATAAACGGTGTTTTACTGTATTTGATTTTAAAATTTGTCTTCAAGTTACTTCGAAAGAAAAGGTGTGGTGTTAAGTTAGCGTGTGTTTATAGATAATAGACAGAGTTGAATTCAGTTCTATAACGTAACCGAAAGGAGGAGTCACATTATAAGCGAGCGTCGTTATATGGGAAGACACTTACTGAACAAGTATAGCTCCTTTTTGTTCTACTCGATATATATATATCAAATGATATAACATACCAGTATACTCCAGAATACATTATGACAATCCAAAGAAATTTATTACATGAAATGTCTTTAAAATTTCTTACTAAAAATAAGAAATTAAAAGAGCTGAGCCCTGTGCTTCGTTCTCCTTGCCGATAAAAGGGCCTTAATACACGTGGCCATAGTTAATATTACAAGCATGGATTATAGAGCACATTCTAATGCGCTTGTTTCCAATGCGTCGAATTCCTTCTGATTGTGAAAAAGTATTCTGGAGTATACTGGCATATTATATTAACTATTAAAAAAATCAAGGAACATTCCTTGGAAATTAGGAGGAGCTGAGGTGCCCTAGAGTTCCAAGGAACGTAACCTGAAAATATCAAGAACCAGGTGCGGTATTTCAGTTTTTCATTTGAGGGTACGAGGTTTGATGTATTAAAATCCCGAATATGGAATAAATAAAATGTTTGTTGAATTTCGGGGTTGCGACCGTGCCCCCTCGCGCCCCGTATTTGCCGCCCCTGTCAGAAACTGTACTGAACAAGTGGTGATCATTGATTGTTGAGTAAAGTTCCTTGATTTTCGTGTAACGTTCCTCGGAACTATTAGTGCTCCTCAGCACTCCTTATTTATTAAATAAAAATGACAGAAAATTTGTTAAAGCTTTATTTGTCCCGGGTTAATTTTGATAAATTTGATGTGCTTGGACCGCCAAACTGTGCACTTAGAATATTGGTTTAAAGCAGTTAATTTTACAGTATAGATTCAGCCAAAGACGGTCAATTGTTACGACTAGCGCTGATGACCGATATTTAACGTTATGCGCACGAAGGAATATGAACCGCAACTCCGACTCAACTCAGGTCCTCCCTTGCTGCAACCACCGGAAGGTTAATGTCAATGTCAGCCGTACGCAGAAAGCTACAAGATGGTGATCTGTACGCTAGGCGACAAGCCATTTGCGTGCCACTTACGTCACGCCGCAGAAGGCAATGTTTAAGGTGAACACATCAACATGTCTACAGACGGCTAATCTGGGGAGGGCTGATCTCTTTGTGGACCATTCCACTCTTAGTCTCCAAAGCGGTAGTGGGTATTGTTTGACTTGGAAAGAACCTGGAACCCGTTATCCTCCATCCATCAATCATCACCTCATCCAAAATTTCGCAAATGAAGGAGGCAGTGTCTGTGTTTGGGGTGGAATGTCTTTGGATGAACACACAGACCTCCGTGTCTTTCCACGTAGAACCGTGAATACTCAGACCTATAAAGAGGGCATCCTTGATGCATATGTGCTCCCTTAGGTCGGGGCAATAGTCGATGATTTTCTGGTCTAGGGCAACATTGCTAGACCGTACACCGAGAGTGATTATCTTCAGCAGCAAACAATTTAGCACATGAACTGGTCAGCTCGAGCATAGGAACCTAAATCCTATCGAGCATATCTGGGGGAATTCAGGGAGACGTATAGCTGCTCTCAGTCCTCTTTTCCAGACCCTTGCCACGCTTGCATCTGCTTTGCAAGAGCAATGACTTTCGCTTCCACGGAACTGATGGACCGCATAATTGATAGCATCAAAAATCGCCATAGGTGCTGAATTGCTCTTAGGAATGGTCATATTTCATAATGAAGGCCCTTTCCATATATCAAACTAACACATCCAATTTGTTGATTTTATACATATACTGAATTCTGTAACACCACGTGTAGTAATTCCTTTCATGTTACTTTACAGCTTTGCTTAATATATGATTTCATACTAAGAGTCAGTTTGGCTAAATTCTACATGTAACATTATGAGTAATAGGGTATATTGCTTAAGCGGGACAGAATATTTTGACGTTCTAACTATTTTAACGCAGCTGGCTGTGCCGGCACAGCCAGCTGTCGTCAAAAAAGGGTCTCTAGATCTGTGGCACACGATGAACGTTTCGATCGTCCGCCATCTCCCAGACAGCACATAAGCTTAAATCAAGCTTGACATTGACTTGAATTTGACGTATTAATACAAGCTTGACATTTCAGTCCATTAGCTTGATTATTACGCTGATGGCGCCATCTGTCGCTGTAGGCGAGAAGGAGAATGGGCATTGAAAAGTCTAAGAAGAAGGAATGAATGGAATAAGCCCCTCTGAAGTGTAACACGAGGGGAGTTTTAGTTTTATTTACATCTAATTAACATTAGTAATTCCATTAACTAATTAATTAGCCCTAAAAATAAATTTTAAAATAATTAACACAATTTAGTTAGTTAATATACTTCACTTTATGGGTGGTAGAATGAGGCGCAATCCGGCCCCCACAAAATAATTAATCAGTCATAAATGTACTTGACCATAGAATTTAAAAAAAAAAAAAGATTTTATATTTCCAAATATGGAAATTCTTCAAAATAAAATACAATTATACTACGAAATTGATTTCAAAAGCAGCCGTTTGTCTCGATTTTGAAAGTTTTAAAACGTGTGCTGCTGTTAAGTTTATATTATGTTTAATTCCCTATTAGTAGAGTCTCTAAAACACACATAACATTATTTTAATTTTGATGCATCCCATGGAAAAATAAAAGAAACAAATAACACATCGCCCACTTATCAATCTGGCTAGAAAACGGCTTGATAAGTCACTTCAAACTTTAGTCAGAGCTGCGCGAGGCTCAGTGGCTGAACCGATAGCGCGCTCGCCTGCCAACCCAAACGTCCCGGGCTCTATTCTAGACGCGAACACTTTATGGAAACAGATTAAATTAAATTCAAATTTCAGCGTAGAGGGGGAAAATGCGTGGCAAAGTAAAATATGGGGGCGAGTTCGCCTACCGGTGCCCCGTGTATTTAGGAAAATTTTTTAAGCTTGAAATTAAGCTTGCTATTTCAAGCTTGAAATGTCAAGCTTAATGCAAGCTGGGCAAGTGTAAACTAGAACACTTGATTCAAGCTTGCATTAAGCTTACACGCTTGAAATTTTCAAGTTTAATTCAAGTTTACTGACTTGATAAATCAAGCTTGCTGCAAGTTTGCTGTGCTGTCTGGGCTTGCTGGTAGTTAAGTCGAGCGATGGCAACGGCTGCCCTTTTTTCAGCATTGGGCAATCTATCCAGCTGTTCTCGCATTCATCCATTTTTCAGCAGATGCCAGTGCTGTTAAAAATACTCGTGACCATTTTTTTTTACGGGAAATAACGTGCTAAAAAGTAAAGGATTCTTGTGGAGCTATGTCACCCGCAACTATTTTTTATAGAAATCCAATCTGTTCTTCGTGACTGGCAACAGTCAAAACGTCAGAGTTGGGTGTTCTCAGAGCGGGAACACTGCGCGTTAAAGGTTTAATTGGGTGACATAATCGACGAGCGCATTCAGTTAATAAAAGTAACTTTCTATTTGACGAAGAAGAAATATATACTTAAACGATGTGGGTTGCATTCGAACGTGTTTTAGAAATGAACAATCCTCTCTCATAAATGTGAGGACAGCATGTCCGTTTATTGACACGAAACTCAGCAACACTTGTCTGGGAGAGCGAGCAGTTTCTGCCATGACATCACGGGGAATTTATTTCGCAGACGTTCACCTTGATATTCACAGACCATCATCCTCCTGAACTCAAAATCAGCTTCTGAAGCTGAGCTGAGTTGCTTTGAGTGCTGATTCACCTCGAAATGTGTATCACACCTCTTCTTGCACGCCTCTTCGGAATGTCTCCACCAGGATATGCGGTATATTTTCTGTTGGATGCTTGATTGACCTTTCGAAGCGCAATCATGTTCAGATCGATATACAGGGTGAATCTAAACTCTTGGACAAAACTTTAAGAGGTGATAGGGCCAGGGGCGGCCCTAGGGCCGGACAAATCGGACCCCTGTCCGGGGCGGCATTTTGGCTCGAATTTGAAAAATACATTTTGTATTAGTAAAAGAATTGTTAAAAAATATTCCGAAGAATATCATTCTATATAACTTTACTAGCTGATGTACCCATCCGTCATTGATGGGTTTTTACTAACCGCACGAAATTTCGCTAGCATTGTAGTAGTACAAAAAAAAAATGGAATTAACATACTGGCAGAAATATAGAAAGCAAAGTTATAACTCCTGTGTATTGTTCAAAGATTACAAGTTAGAGAGTAACAAATTACTGAGACAAACTGTCAATAGAGAAAATATTTTAGATTAAAAATTAACGCTTTTAGTGGATGATCTTCCTACATCAAGAAGTCATTTAAAGTTGCAAAGGAAGATGCTGGTAATGAATATTAAACTGAAAAGAGAATATCTGGAAAATTCTTTGTAATAGCAAGTAGCCGATATTTAACACTGCAACGTCCTATTGAATTATATTTTGATGATTTTACTTGATACGCGAAAAACTTTATCAAAGTTTACGTCAAATCTCAAAAATAATTCAAATTTGTAGAAAATTAAAAACCTGAAATTTTAATTTACTAACCACCTACTATTCAACAAAATTTCATTTCATTCCCTTTTGTCTGACGACTAGTTGTTTTCACGAAGTGGTTACACAAAATTTTCTCAGAATAATATAGTATATATATATATATATATATATATATATATATATATATAATCATCATCAATAGTAACTGAATTTTGTTCTATTAACTTTAGAAATTTTAATATTGTGCCTGTAAAATTTTTGAAAAATTTTCTCAAAATTAAAAAAAAATAATAATTTAAAAAAAAGAAGTCCAGGTAATTTGTTTAAGTCGAACAGCCACCTATTATATTACCTCCAGACGCATTAAAGTGACGCCCTCCCCAACTCTCCCCGCCCCCTAAAAAAGAAAAGAAAAAATACAATGAAGCTTTTGCAAACACTTTCAATTTATTCAAATCTTTTAAAAATTCCGATGATATTTTGTTACCCATCATATGACTTAATTTCATTCTGTTCTCTTAATCCGTTTTTGATGGACGCCAGAACAAACTTTTAAAGTGATTTTTACAAAATCTCAGTCTATGAATTATTTAAAACAATTTTAGTATCTATTGTTCCCATTAACTTACCATTCAATATAACTCCAAATTTCATTCAATTCATTTTTTAACAATGGGCGAACATACATTTATACACAGTTTTCAAACAACAGTTTGAAATCTCAAAACTTTTAAACGAATCAGAAATATTTTAGCAACTGCAGTTTAAATTAAGTTGCCACTTTTGGTGTTGCTATAAATTTCATTTTATTCGCTTCAGTTGCATGGGCGTGGCCAGCGGGGGGCATCTGCCCCCCTAAAATGAGCTAGTCATAGGGTCTTGATTATGACAAACCGGGGGAGGAGCAGTTGGACTCCATGGTCTCCTTTTCTTTCCCCTCCCCAATGAAAATCCGGGCTACGACCTTGTTCGGTTGTTTATATGTGATGTGCAAAGAACTATTTACACATTTTGCATACATTTTTCACAAGATTTCCAGTTGGATTTAAGTTACAGTTTGTTAATGAAATACAACAAGCCATACATTATCCCATATTTCTAAATTGCATTCCTGATGCCAAAAAAATTGAACAGATCACATTCTTGGTAAGGTATAAAGGTATTGACAAATCTAATTCCAATGAGGCTAGGATTATTTAACTCTCTCAAACAGTTCATGTTCCTATGCTCTATTATTATTTGGTACAAAATCTTCAATTGCGTGAATCCATTAAGAAAGGTATTGCAGTCAAAAGACAACGATTTACCACCTACTCTAGATCTCTTAAGAAACTGTAAAGATTTTTTGAAAGGATCTTCTATTGGATGTGATTTTAAATGAAATGTTCTGTTATGCAAGAGAACTAACCGACGAGATAGTATTCTGGCTAACACTGAGTTTAAGCAGCCACGTAACCTATTAATTTTGATTGCGAATCACGAGATGATCTGGTGAAAGATCCTAAATTAAAATTTAAGATAGTTTTATTTTTTTACAGTAAACAAAGCGATTAATTCCTTAGAGTGCAGATTTAATTTAATAACTACCCAATGTAATTATTTTAAATTTTTGCATGGCATAAATGAGTTAAAAGACAGTCCTAAAAAGTGCTAATTAAACATTGTAACACAGTGTAACAGTGTTTAAAGTGTAAACAATTGGAGATAATACTGACCGATGGGGTATCGGGAATATAAACGCGCTTGATCTAGTAAATGGAATAGTGCCAGTTAGGGCCATATTAGGCAAAAAGGAAAGCCCAATTGAAATTTTAAAGCTAATTTCAACTATAGATTTTACAACACATCTTGCTGTTGCTTCGAGAATTTCGCTTTCTTTGCCGATAATTGTGGCAAGTGCAGAGAAGACTTTCTCAAAATTAAAGTTAACTAAAAATTTCTTCCAGAAAGTTTAAATAATTACACAACTCTTCCAGATAGGTTAAATAATTTAACTACATTGGCTATCAAACATGAATTAGTTGAAAAATTGATTTAAGAGAAAAAGTCAAAAATTTTGCGGAATTAACAGTCAGGAAAAACTCTTTGTTTTTCTCTCTTTCTTTTGGTTTTTAGCTTAATATGTGGTTTTTAACAAATATGGTTTTTCTTATGCTGTGTTATGTTTAAAGAGCTATTCCAGTTTTACCGGCATGAAAACAGTATCTGTGAACAAATTATTTCTTTTAATAGTAATTTTACTGTGGGGGGCGGCATTTTATATTTTTGTCCGGGGCGGCAAAACTGTTAGGGCCGGCCCTGGATAGGGCACATAATAAGGAATCAGAATCACATAGCAATGTGGGGTCGGCAACATCGTCTTCATGTAGCTGTTAATAATCACTTTGGAAAAGTGCCGAAACAACAGTGCACTTTCCGACCATTGTTCGTCAAAAACTAATGTGTTTTTCAACGAAAACAGAAGACTAAAATTCATAGTTTAAAAATTCTATTTTATTTCACGGATGAAATTTTTTGAGACGAGCTTATTCTTTATGAAACTTGGTTAAGTAATTAGACGAACACTTCAATACTTTTCACACAGTGATTATTACTAGGTAAGTGAAAACTGCGTTTTTGACCCCACGTTGCTATGTGATTCTGATTCCTTACAATAGATTCACCCTGTAGAAGATCAACTGAATAGACTGCCCGACTCTGAACAATGCAGCAGTTGCCATCGATCCATTTAACCCTTTAACGCGCAGTGTTCCCGCCCTGGGAACACCAAACTCTTGCGTTTTGACTGTTGCCAGTCACGAAGAATTGATTGGATTTCTATAAAAATAGTTGCGGGTGACAGAGCTCCACGAGAATCCTTTACTTTTTAAGCACGACATTTCCCGTAAAAAAATTGTCACGATTATTTTTAACAGCACTGACATCTGTTGAAAAATGGAAGCATACGAGAACAGCTGGATGGATTGCGCAATGCTGAAAAAAGGGCAGTCGTTACCATAGCTCGACTTAACTACCAGCAAGATGGCGACGATCGGAACGTTCATCGCGTGCCACAGATCTAGAGACCCTTTTTTGACGCAGCTGGCTGTGCCGCACGGTCTCTAGATCTGTGGCACGAGATGAACGTTTCGATCGTCCGCCATCTTGCTGGTAGTTAAATCGAGCGATGGCAACGGCTGTCCTTTTTTCAGCATTGGGAAAGGGTTGCACCTCAAAGGGTTAAAGATAATAATTTTACAACATAGTCAGCTGTGTCAGGAGTCTAAAGATCTCTCCGATAGCCGTTTAGAAGCATTCGATTTATAACATGTTTTTTTTTTCGAAAGCCGTGCGTTTTTTTAGGTGGGATTAATCAGGAAAATTTTTATTTTCTACTTTCTTTCCCTTATTGAACTTATTTTTAAAAATATCATTGAATTCTTGCATCATGTTATACCGCTCTCAACCTTTAGCTTTCAAAACTCTACTTTTACACATTCCCTATTACTTTGCTTTTCATTCGCAAGCTGGAACTTTATTTCTACGTGTCTACTTTTCTTCTATTTCTCACACATAGTTAGGAATGGACGCGAGACGAGAAACAGGGCTGTCTCGTCTGGCGCGACACGCGAGATGAGACAGGCAATTCCTCTGCGAGACGCGAGACGTCTCGCGAGTCACGCAAAAAAATTGCATGTCTCGTCTCGCGTCTCATCTTGCAATGCGAGACGAGAACGCGAGACAATGCGAGATTTCTCGTGTCTCGAGTTCATCCCTATACATATTGGTCAGTGGAGTCGCTATAAATCTGTGGGGTGAAAATGTAGCTTAGGTAAGGATACAGGTTAAATCACATTTCGAGATTAGCTGAGTTTTTTTTTTATTTAAATCACTGGCTGTGCCCGCGCACAGCCAGCTGCCGTCGAAAAAGGGTCTCTAGATCTGTGGCACGCGATGAACGTTTCGATCGTACGCCCTCTTGCTGGTAGTTAAGTCGAGCGATGGCATCGGCTGCCCTTTTTCCAACATTGGGAAAGGGTTGCGCCTCAAAGGGTTAAAAGTATTATATTTATTTAAAATTAAGTTAGTACTGCTAAACCTCTAATGTGTAATGTAAGTTGTTTATTAATGTTTCAGTTATAAGTCGGTTTAGATGGGTCGCCTTAGAAGCACCGCATAATCGGTGTCTTGCTGTACATGAAATCTCAAGGTATTTTTATTTTTAGGGACGTTGTGCGTTGCTCCATTCTTGCGGTTTTGGACGCATACAAATGCGAAGCGAAAGACGACATGAAGGAAGAATAAAAAGAGAGAAGACACTATGTAAAAGGCAGGAAAAAAAAAAAAGTTGAATTCAAAGAGAATTTCTTAATCCCACTTTAATGCATTCCTTAAAACGAAGCACAGCATAAAATACAGCATCTGGAACATCCTGGTCCTATAGATTTCGGCGCAAACTACAGAGGGATTATCACTCTTCCTCACCAAGAAAAGGCTGCCAGTTCCTTTTCAGACAGTTTTAATTCTGTCTCTCTGTCGATCCGGCAGAACAATATCTCCACTGTCCAGAAGATGCTCTCAGCAGGGGGGGTGGCGTACACCTCACATGCACCAGCCTGAGCTCTCAGAGATCCTGGTACCTACCTACCTACCTCTGTAAGCCGCCTTTTGTTGGCGAGAGATGGGCATGCCCAGTTGTTGAGTATTAGAGGATTTTGGACTGAAGCAGCAGACGGAAAGTGTATATACACAGTCAGTCCGCCGCGCGTATACCTCTTTGCAAAAAGCGAGAATCTTCACAGCTTTTGTGTCGCTCGGTGGTTATTGTCGGATATTTTGACAAAGATTTTCGCGCTGATGGTGGAGAGATAAAAATCGTTTAAGGATAAGTTTAAATTATACAGGGGAAGGGTGAGTGTAGTGCATCTATTTTGCGGCGTACAGAAATAAAATGGGGGGAGGGGCGGGAAGCGTATAATTCGGCGGTATGGTACAGAAAGGCGTGAAAGGTCCCATATGCCGTATTTTTTTGCACCAAGGGGCAAGAAAATATCTTTAGTGGCCTCTAAAATTCTTCTTTATTGCAAACCGCGATGATGCCATTGATGATATTTGAAAACTACTTTATCCTGTTCTCACACTAATATAACAATCATACAGTATTTCCCATTGATTAACCCTTTGAGGCGCAACCCTTTCCCAATGCTGAAAAAAGGGCATCCGTTGCCATCGCTCGACTTAACTACCAGCAAGATGGCGGACGATCGAAACGTTCATCGCGTGTCACAGATCTAGAGACTTTTTTTGACGCAGCTGGCTGTGCGCGAGCACAGCCAGCTGTCGTCAAAAAAGGGTCTCTAGATCTGTGACACGCGATGAACGTTTCGATCGTCCGCCATCTTGCTGGTAGTTAAGTCGAGCGATGGCAACGGATGCCCTTTTTTCAGCATTGGGCCATCTACCCAGCTGTTCCACGCACCCCATTTCTCGTATTCTTCCGTTCTCGTATTCTTCCATTTTTCAGCAGATGTCATTGCTGTTAAAAATAATCGTGACATATTTTTTTACGGGAAATGACGTGCTAAAAAGTACAGGATTCTCATGGAGCTATGTCACCCGCAGCTATTTTTATAGAAATCCAATCTATTCTTCGTGACTGGCAACAGTCGAAACGTCAGAGTTGGGTGTTCCCAGAGCGGGATCACTGCGCCTTAAAGGGTTAACTACATTTGCTTTATTACAATGTAGATTTCACTTGTAATTCAGTTTTTAATTAAATAATGCAGTGAAATCTTCCAAGTTAGCCAGTTTCTTAGAGAACGGAAGGTTCTTATAACGTGCAAATGTTACCTGAATAAGCTGGGACATTTTTAACTCATGCGTGCAACTTTTCGGAGTTCACTGTACAAGCAAAATGCGCTTCACCTGTGTGTGGAAGTATCTTCTAAGACCCAGATATGACTCCCCAGTATTATCATTTCTTTTAGATACTAGTTTGTATTCGGCTATACAAATTGAAAGGAAAGTTTATAATAAAATACATACACATTATGTGTCCACAGGTTGCAGTTTCAATGGCAGATTCAGGGATGGAACAAGAGGAATTTAGCCTCCTCCAAAAGATATACATCAGGGGTAGCATTTTTCTGTATTGCACATTTGGGTTAGGCCAAAGGGATGCAATTACGATAAGATTTTTTTAAAGTTAGACCCTCTTTTATCTCCCCGTCCCCCCTCAAAAAAAGTATCCGCCGCAGTACTGTCCATCAAAACACTGGTTGTCTTTCGCGTGTAAATGCAGTATTTCTTTTATGTTTAAATTTAGAAAGGTGCAAATAAACGCGCGTTTTAAAAATACAGAAAAAAAATGGCATTCTTTATGTTTGCGTTGTATATTTTGGAACACCCACACGTGAGGTATCTGCCTGGGGGAGGACTTTGGCGGTGGACTTTTTTAATAGGTTCTAACTCGTATTCACTTTACACATGGTGTAAAAAGCCCAAAACTCGCCGTTAGATCAAAAGTTGCACGCTAGGCCAGAGCCCTGGACTTTACATTTCAGCCATACCATCTACCGGGTTCAGTGTCTCATCCACTCGGGCCTGCAGAACTAATCCTGAACTCACGTCTAATAAACACCAGGTGAGTTCATTTACAGCAACAGATGTTACTGGCTTTCACTTCATCAGGCTGCGATTTACTCTTGCAGTAAATACGAGAAGAAGCTTCACCGCACCCTATCATGTCCGATTATTCGTGTATGTTGGAGGAAAATGTACCACCCCCTGGTACACCCCCATCTCTGATCCTAATCTGCTTATTCATTGGTACACTTCTAGAATGGTATCCCGTGAGCAAAGTCTCAAGAATCCAGCAGGGTATCTATGCATTGCATGTGGTATCTTCTCACACTGCTTGACTGAGAAAGAAAAAGTAACTGTGAATTACTTCTGGAGTTGAGAACAGACCATAATGTAAAGTTTCTAAGTCAGGAAAATAAAAATGAAAACAATTATCGACCGATTTCACGTTATTATCATTATAGCATCATAGAGCATGGACTTAGTTCATAAACACCTATTCTGCAAGTATTAGGTGTTCCGCAAATTATTGTTGTATTTTTCTCCATTAAATTCAAGCAAATACATTTTCAACGAGCTTTTAATTACATACAATCTGTGCCTAAACATAAGATTCTTTTTTTTTTTTTTTTTTTTTTTTTTTAAACATTTTAAAGCAAAAATGTATAAATAATGCTTTTCTTTTGAGAAAGATGTGCGAAAAAGGGGGGGAGTTGGTCCCATGGGTTGCGAATTTTGGAAAATGCTGTCTAGCATAGCACCTACGTTAAAAGCTCGCCTACATGCCAAATTGCATATTAGCTTTAGTAGTTTTGAATAGGCGAAATATTGATTTAAAAAATTACTTTCCAGTTCATCTAATATTTTGTGCAATAAATAAAATTCATGAGCTATCTTATTTCAGTTTTAAAGCAAAAGTTTCTGAACGACTTGAATTTCCTATTTTTATTTCCTTTAACTGCCACGGAGTTTAACCCATCCCTGAACTCAAGTTTAGCCTGTTCCCTCTAATCAGGAAAATAAAAACGCAGTGGTGAAGATTTCACTTCTAATAGCACTGTTATTTCCTAGCATGAGCTCTTGGTACTCCACTAGGATTATGGTAAACACAAAGTAAGAAAAAAAAATCGAATACCCATCTCCTTGGAATGTTTCTGAATATTTTGATAAAATGTTTCATCAAATTTATCGCGCCTTCCTTTGAAACTTTTCCAATCAATCGCAGTCACGCAATATAAGCTTATCAATGCTTCAATCAACCCAAAATAATCCACTTTGAAACTTTAGAGGTAAACCCGATACCACGAGTATATGTAAAGATCGTATAATTAGACGAAAAAAGAACGCTTTAACTTCCAGCACGTGGCCGCTCTGTAAATGCATCTTCATTATCACAAACATTTAAGATGCCGCGAATGGCATCATTTTAAGAATTACGAGCCATGAATCAGCAATGGGCACAAAGAAGAAAAGAAAAAGTGCCGAATTCTGTTCAGGGAAGATAACGTTAATAGCGCTATTGCAACTTTTTGTCGCGCTGTGTTCTCGTCACGTATAAGGGGTCGATAGAACAGATTTCTCGACTTATCAAATTAAATACTTTCTTTTATCGAAGTATTTGCAGGTGTGGTGAGGCGGAATGTCGAGGTAAGTGTTTCCAGAAAATGTAAAATTAATGTACGAGGCGCGATTAACAAAAAGGTGTGACGGCCGTCGAATCGAAATGTGAGATGATTTCGCAGCTGCGATGACGTAATTGTATTGAGATCTCCCGTGTCAAGAAGCTTCTAAAGTGAATAAAATAAGAGCTGAAGTTAATAAGAAAAAACAAAAGAAATCTGAAACACATTCTCATATTTTAAATACGTACGAAAGTGCTTAAAAGTACATCATAATCCATGCGTAGGCCCTATTTGCATTTCTTGTTCCATTACGGTCGGAAGGGGTATCATACACTGAAAAAAATGATTACAGCACGTGTGGGTAAACGTAATGCCAACACGTTGCGATGTTGGCGTTGCGTTTATCCACCCGTTCTGCTGTAGACTGTGCAAATTTGCTGTACAATGTTCTTCGTGATTGGCTCATCAACGTCATTACGTCATTCTGTGAGTGGATTTACAACGCATAGTGCTGTATATTTTACAGCACGGCGTATGTGTAAACGTAAAGCCGACACGATGGGATGTAGACTGTGCCAGTTGCCGTACAATCATTTGCCATAGGTTCTTCGTGATTGGCTTATCAATGACATTACGTCATTTTTGAGTGGATTTACAACACACAGTGCTGTATTATTTTAGAGATGTGTGTTGTAAAATTACAGGTATTTCTTACAGTGTAATCTTACAGTGTGTGACAATGAAACAACAACATTCTCCCTAGCATTCAGAACCAGCTTGAAGGCTAATTTCATCTGCTGATAGAATGAACGCGAGGCAAGGCCTGCCTCGCCTCGCAAAGCCTTGTCTCGTCTCTCAAAAATCAAAAACAGCCGAAAAGCTTTGTCTCCTCTCGCAAAATGCTTATATATTGTAATAATAAAAATACTTCTCTCGTCTCCCCCCAAAAAAGTTGTAAATATTCTGTCTCTTCTCGACTCGCATCTATCCCTAGCTATTAACGTCAGTTCTGGTAAAAGCCAAAAAGAAAGATTAATCTACAGTTCTTTTTATTTGGGAGAAGGTGGTCAATGTATTTATTTAAAAGAATTTCAGACAGTAATGTAAATCATACGTCAAATAAATTAAAAATATTTTCATAGACTCCTAACTAAGTTCTCTATTCTGTTATGTAAGACACCCTTCAAAGGCTGTTTACGCAAACAACTATAACTATATTTGCGTTAAAACTTTCTCAGCCTCTAGCATAACTGGACTTGGAATAACGTTCCAAGTCCATCAACTAAAACTCGAATAACCAAAATTGCACAACTCAATGTTAATGTTTGAACCATTTGGAGTTTTTAACGTTAGTACTGTTACTAATAATAATAATGGTAATAATAATAATAATTGTTATTCTTATTAAAGCAAAGATGATTAAGAATAAGGTTCCTAAAATTGCAAATGAAATTCTCGCATCCATACTAAGGCAAGCTATGCTCTTTCTAACTTTCCAGCAAAGTACACCCCCCCCCCTCAATTCTTCTTTTGGAAGAATCTACAAAGGTCAGTCGACGGGTTCACTTTATAATCTGAAATATTGTGGAAAATATTCTAGCCATGATCACCCTGTTTTAGCGGGAGTCGATATACAGAATTCGAAAATGAGGAAAACCATAAACTGGGAAACGAGCTGACGATGACCTACCAAGTTATAAATCATGGAGGAATAAGGGCGATATAGAATATTGAGGAGAGGGGGGGGGGGAGAGGACACGGATCTTCAAAAGTTAAAAACATAAGAAACAGAAGTAATCAGTCAAGTGATGAAGAAGATGTGGGAGGATTGTGTCAAGTGTTAGACAGCAGCCAGGTGCTGCAAACAGTCAACGAGTTTAGCAGAACACTGGAAGAGATCTTTAGAACACAGAGGAGAGGTGACCTCACCTTACCAGTCACTTATTTTTTTTTTTTTTTTTTTAAGAATGCTCGTGGGGGCGATGGGGTGAATTATTCAAATTTAAGGTTACAACGAAACCTTCAAGAGTTGCACACTTACAATTCCTGCATAAAATCTCGACCTTACGAAGTTTATATGTAAAAATAAATTTCTTATGCGCAAAGACGCCGACTGTGTAGGTGCTGGGAGGCTCAAGGGCACCTACTAAAAAAATAGCCTGTTTTGCGGAGCGCCCAGAAAATTTTTAAGAAATAGTTCTAGTTACTTGTTCTTTTAAATGTTGAAAAATCAGAATAAAATCTGGCGGCTTCAGAAAAAAAGATCACCTGTGAAATTGTTTGATTATAATTGTAGTACTCCTTGTCACAACATAAAATTGACTAAATTCAGCCTTCTACCGGTAAAACTTATTTTGTCTTAATTTTGCTATGCGGAGTTTAAAGCTATTTTTAATGGTAAAAGCTCTTCCGTTTACCATTGTACCAATGGAAAGAAAAAAAATTGAGATAAAGAGGTTTTGAGTTATAGAGGTTTTAAATGCTCTCAGTTAAATCCGTTTTATTTGCCTTTGCTGTTAAAAAATACAGCGCAGTATGATTGCAAATTTATTTTATATACATCCATAACACTTTATAAATATGTACCTTTAAAAATAAAAATAGTCTTTTAATGACTTTTTATGTCTAACTTCCTTTGTTTTTGCTAGCTTTTTAATGTCATCAAGAGCCCCAATTTGAGGTTTCCAATTCCTTGTAGCAAAGTTCAGTGTTACACGGCCTTTTTTGCTTCTTTTGTTGTCTCTTTAGAAGCATCGGTATTCGGTAATGCAACTTTTGTGGAAGAATGTAGCTCTTTAAGCACTGATTTTTGTAATTTATACTAACTAAAATTCGATATATAGAGGTTTTGAAGGGCGTTTTTTCGAGATAAACATGGAAAATACGTTGAATTTCGATAGCAAATGTAGGGAATTTTAGAGATTTCGAGATATACAGGTTTTCGAGATATGCAGGTTCAAGATAGACCACCAATAATATAAACGAGCAATAATATTAGTCGAACCTCGATTTAACGTACTTTGATTTAACGAATTCTGCGATTTAACGAGTATGGTTTTTTTTTTTTGTTGTTGTCTCACGAGGTTGATGATGTTGTTCTTATGAAAATATAGTAAGTTCGAAAATATAGACTAAGAACTTTTGAAAGTCAAAACAAAGCACTATCAAAGATTTCTTTCCAAAGTGCCAATAAGTACGTATGTATTATGTATTAAGTTTTAAGAGCAAGCAACATTAAAGAATTTAGATTAGTTTAAAGTTGATCGCCTAACGTATAAGTTATAATTTTTAAGCTCGTAGTAAACAATAATCATTCTTTTTTTCACATCTACTATATCTAAGGGTATTTTGCATTGATATTTTTATACCATACTCTTCACAAAAATTGATATTCGATTTAATGAATTGCTTCGATTTAACGAACGGGTTTGTGGGTCCCAATCAATTCGTTAAATCGAGGTTCGACTGTATTTGCCCCCAATTAAAACTGTTTCCTAAGACGTTACTTTTAATCGTGTTCATTTAAGAAATCATGCAACTTTTGATCAGAGTTTTACAGAATTCAATTGAGCCAGAGACTGGAACATTTTAAATCTCTTTACAAGTTGCGAATGTACGATTGCAAACAATGAACCTATTAGAGTTCCGAAACACTCGGGAAAAAAATGTTTAAACATATATTTTTGCAATACCGTGTTTACTCGCGTAATAGTCGCCCTTGCATTATAGTCGCATCCCCGTTTTGAAGCAGAAAAAATAGCTTTGGAGTTACAATATTATGTGCACGCTTAATTCAAACGAGCAAAATTCGATCAGTCGGAGCGAACTTTCGCTCCTTTCGGAGCTTGAAAGTGTACTTCTCCTTTAGGAGCGGTTTTCGACCTCTGAGTAGAGCGAAATATTCGGAGCGAACGTTATCAGTAGACCGCGGATTATATGCACTTAAAAAATGACAAGATATGCATGCAAATATGCATCAAAAAATCTTAAAATATGCACAAAAATCTTAAAATATGCACTAAAAATCTAGAAATATACACTAAAAATCTAAAAATAAGCACCAAATAACTGAAATATATGCACATATTAACAGAATATAAAAACGTATTTACTTGTAAAAGTATTTTCTAGCAATTATGACACTTTATTTTCTCTCTTTCAAACTTTCAAACTTGAAAGAAATAACGAAGACTGTTTATGGGTTAAAGTAGAATCAATTTTAATTCACAGTCTTAGTGATATGCAATATGAATTAATACTGCTTTATACTCAGTAATTTTTGTTACAATACACAACTAAGTGTTTTTCTAAATTTTCTTAATGGAATGTTGCTGCTAGCTAGAGCTTTGCGTAAGTCTGTAGAGAACTCATTTTCCTCCCTTCGAACCGAAGAAGATTGCATAGATAGTAAAGTTTGGACAGCTCTACGATCACACTGATTTTTCTTTGCTGAATGAGTACCGGTTTGCACGTGTTGAACGATATGAAAACACTTTTTACACGGGATGTTTTTTTCACATACTGTGCAGAAAACAATTTGACAATCTGTCTTGACCATAATCCGAAATCCATGTCTTCATTAGGACTGGCATGCTTGCTTTCATTCTAGCCATTCACAGTTTAATTTATAGGCTGACTTCGAATTTAAATTCTTGCAAATACACACGAAAAAATTGTAAGCGTATGCTATTTTGCCGGGAACCTGAAGTTGTATAAATTTTTCAAAGCTTGGGACTTTAAGAGTTAAAGAACAAAAAAAATACTGAAAAGAAGGTAAGAAAGAGTTACAAATTCAAAGCTAAAGAGATTGAAATATGCATCCAACAGAGAAAATGCGTCATTTTATGCAAAATCACCAAAAATACCAGAAATATGAATTGCATATGCAAATATGCGATTGCATATAATCCGCGGTCTGGTTATCAGTATTTTGTTAAGCAAGAAGCGAGACGCGGATTTCTCTGAAAACGGGTACTTAAAGAGCATTTTTACATTAATAACGATGGGTTTCGATGTAAAACGATCGAAACCCACAACTTTTCCTTTCACTCCCTCTTCGATCGTTTTTTTTCGCTCCTTTGAATTAAGCATGCAGTAAATATTCCCATCATAATAGTCGCACCTAGACTTTCATCATGGAAAATTGGCCAAAAAAAGTGCGACTGTTACGCGAGTAAACAGGTATTTCCCTTGATAGGTTATCATTTCGGGCAATTTTTGAGTTTAAGTGCTTTTTTCTGAAAGTTGCATGCGGCAATATAGGTTGATTGTTTATATTAGTTTATAGTGCAGTTATTGAAGAAGCATTATGAATTTTTGGAGGGTGTTTAACATCATTAGTTTGTTCCTAAAACTGTACAAAGTCATGTGACGCCTGTCGCTTATCAAAAGGGGAACACCCTGTCTTTTACGAATGAACACATACAAAACCGAACCTAGTTTCTTGTTTTAAATAACATAATACTTCTTGTTGTTACACCGTCACTTATACCTTGCATCCATTTTACATCTCCAGTGTAACACACACAAAAAAAGCTGAAATAAATTACTGGTTTCGGTACTACAGAACAACGCATTTTTCTTTAATCCTCTGAATAAATAAGCAGACAAAGAAACTAAAATATGAAAAGAACAAGCATATACATCTTGTAAAAGTTCAAAGCAGGTGACACTAAATAGCGCAATTTGTAACAAATTTCCTTCCATTATATTCTGCGCGTACTTACGACATGAAGAATGAACAACACTGACCGCGTGTACATACACAGGCGGTTGTGTCTTGTCATTTATTGTTGGTGTGGGAGTTCTAAGCGATACAGGCTGGAATTTAATAGCTCTCATATATCATGGTGGGAGGAGGTAACGGATTTTCCTCGAATAATTTATCTGGGTAAATACGGAGAATTATTTAGAAAAGATGCCCGAAATTATACGTTGTTCCTATCCTGATTGCCTTATTTTATTTTTTAAATTTGTTACCTTACTATAAATTAGAACTCACACGAATTTTAATGATTTATGGATGTAAATTACTAGGAAAGCATCGCAGATTGCTTGGAATCAGAGAACAATGGTGTTTCCTAACGTTATAAAACTAAAACATGTTATTCATATTCTATTCTGAAATTTTGAAAAGAAATAAGGATGATTTATAAAATCTCTGATTTAAAAGAATAATCATGTTTTATAAAGCCTGGGAATTGTGATTTGCAAACATTTATTATAGTGGAGAATTTTTCCGATGTTTCTTTTTAAACACGTAGCAGTCTTTAATTACTTTTTTAACACTTTCAATTTCTCTTTTAGCACATTAAATAAACATATAAATATAATTTTAATTTCTTTCAGTACTTCTCAACACGATTTCTAGAAGTTTTCCGTGCTTGAACTGATGCCATAAATCGATTGCTACTAAATATATTTATGGTACTGCTACTAAACATATTTATTTGTTCTACACCATGTACCCTATTGAAAAGCAAAGGCTGTGTACTGTGTAGTTGTTTTACAAGGGGATCCAAAAAGACTTTCAATACATTATGATCTACTGTCAGAAACTTTTTCAATTGTATTTAGCAGATGTTAATCTTTTTCAAACAAAACAACGTTACTTTTTTCGTCTCTTATTTTTAAATAAGTACTTATGTTTCAATAAAATGTATCTCCTTTTTTACAGTGTATTTTGTCTTTTTTTTCCACATATTCTTTTATCCTTTTTCAAATCGATGTAGCAGAATAACTGGATAGACTGTAAAACGCTGAAAAACTGCAGCCGTTGCCACAGCTCGATTGAATTATCAGCAACATGGCGGCCAATCGAATCATCAATCGCGTGCACACTAAGCCGTACAACTTTTTTTGGTACAGCTGGCGTGAGTCAGCACTGTGAGCTGTTAAATTGAACGATGGCAACATCAGCACTTTTTCAACGTCAGGGACGTTTGAACAGTCTACACAGCTCTTATTCTATGTCGATGCATTTTCATAACATTCTCTACATGTTGATTCAAAAATAATGTGACCAATATCAGAGAATCCTAAATTTTTATTGAATTAAATTATTTACAAGAAACTTTCAATGTTGCTCCTTTTAGCATAGTACACTTTACGTAAACGTTTAGATCTAGCCAAAAGAGCTTTTCCGACCATTTTTGGTGGTATTTTTCCAACTTCCTCTTTGATTGCTTTTTTAAGGTCTTACAGTATTCTTACTTTACGTCTATTTAATTGTTTTAAGTTTCTCATAAAAAAATAATTGCAAGAAGCACAGTCAGGGGATGATGGTACCCATTTTTCAAGAGGAAGAAAGTTAATTTTTTAAATCTTTCAGCCGTTTATAGTTGATTTTGCAATATGACTTAGTGCAAAATCTTCGTGAAAAACAAAGTTTCCTAGAGGGTAGAGAAGTTTATTGCCTTTGATCCTATGCATCAAAACTGTATTATGATAGTATTTAGCATCCAATTTTAGCCTCTGGTTCTACAAAAAAATGGTTTTGTTAAGCCTTGAGAAGACATTCCCATCCATACCATAACACTCGACAGCCAACTTCCCTTTTGCAAAATAGCTGCGTCTTTGCGACGCTGTTCGAGTGAAATATATTATATCTTCGTTTTGCCAGTTGTAGATGACAGATGAAACAATGCTTCAACCGAAGTTATCCATGTTTTGTATCTACCTTTGCGTAACATTAAATACACAGGCCAAGAACATTTTCTTCGTTTTTCTACGGTCTTTGCAGACATTTGATGACAGACTGGTTTCTTCACTTTTTTAGAGCCAATTTTCTTTATCTCAGAACAAATTGTCGATTGGATAATCTGTAGTTTCTTTGCTAAAGTTTTTTGAAGAAGAGTATTTTCTACAGCGATAAGTCTTTTCAGCTTCTTTTTTTTTCTTTTTCACCAAGGACTTCCTTTCGTCCACATTTTCCCCCCTGGAGCTTTTAATTGCCAGCTAAATTTTATTTCTTTTCGAAGTTTAGATAATAATCCATTAGAAAAATGTCTTTTCTGATTTTTATAAAAACGCTTTATTTATAACAGAATTTGAACAGCCATCCTTCAAAAGCTGCTTTAAAATTTCGTTTTGGGTTTGAGGATCTAATTTTTGAGTCATAATTTACTCCTACTAATAAAACTAGTTTGATTGGTAATTTAAACGTTTCATTTTAAAAATAAAATTGGTGGTAAAGTGATTAAAATTTATCATAAGTAGTTATATGCTTTTAAAATTGGTCACACTAATTTTGAATCAACTTTTACTTTTTCAGCAGATGCCAATATTGAAAGTAATTCTAGCATCCATTGTACAGAAACTGATAGTTTTTACTAGAAATTACGTGCTAAAAATTAAAGGATTTTCGTGTATGTAATCTTTAAGAATTTTATTGAAATCAAATTCATTTTTCATTAATCGAAACTTGTTTAATCGACAGAGATTACACTTGAAGGGTCCACGGGAAGAACGATGAGAGTCCAATACAGCTGATTCTCCAAAAATCGAAAGGCACACGGGACTTTAATCGTTCTTCCCCAGTAAACTGTATCTTTGGGCTATCTTTTCAGTGGATTCTCATCATTCTTTTCCCTTATGGATTAAGGATATTAATAGTGCCACTAATGAACAGAAGAATGCAGTAGAAAACTCAACATTGACGAAAAGTGGACTCTCTTCGTTCTTCCCGTGCACCCTTCACTTGTAATAAGAAAAGAAAAAATAAGGAAAATTTAAAACACTTTCATATTTTAAATACATTCTTAAAAATTTAGTGCAACATTTCACCAAAACATGGTACTAGAAAAGTCGGCTCCATAAGATGGTGAAACATTATTCCAACATTTGGTGCTTCACCAAATTGTAGTTAAACCTGAGCACTAAATGTTGGAGCAAGGTTTCGCCATCTTATGGAGCCAATTTTTCTAGTATCATGTTTTGGTGAAATATATGTTGGCTTCATAAGATGGTAAAACCTTGTTCCAACAGTTGGTGCTTCACCAAAGTATAGTTAAACCTGAGAACTAAATGTTGGAACAAGGTTTCACCATCTTATGGAGCCAACGCTTCTAGTACCATGTTTTAGTGAAATGTCGCTAGAAATGTTGGCTACATAAAATGGTGAAACCTTGTTCCAGCAGTTGGTGCGTCAATAATGTATGGTAAACCTGAGAACTAAATGTTGGAACAAGGTTTCACCATCTTATGTAACCAACTTTTCTAGAACCACAATCTTTAAGAGTGACGCACTGAAGTTGATAACATACTGTTGCAAAACTGAAGCAAAATGTTGATAACATACTTTAATTCTTTATCTATTAGAAATAAGCGGGTAATGTCAATTTTAAACATGTTCTAAACAAGGTAGAAAAAAAATACTGTGTTAAAAAATTACTCTCGATAATTTTTAAAAAAGTTATTTAAAATCTGTATAGAAGATACCGCCAAGCTGGGGTCCGTTTTGGGGACTTATTTTTTTTTTTTTTTTTAGTTCAAAATTTGGTGATAATTTGCCAAAATATTCACTTTTCACTACCCTACCGCTATCCGGCAACCATTGAAAGATGATTCGCCATTTTTGTGTAGACAAAAATCGTTGTCTGAAATTAATAGCTCTTAAGCGCAAAAAATACTGATTATTAAATTTTCGAGATAAGATTGGGTTTTCTTTATGCGGACAAATTAGGACATCCATCCTGTAGGTAATTTCTGTGTCCTCAATTGAGGACGGAGGGTCCAAAAAGGCTAAAGGGTTAAATTACTTTTCCATTTTTCATCTCGCCGAGTCTGCATAGTTTCTTACAGGCTTATGATAAATCGTCTTTAAGCAGAATGCAGCAAAATGCACGCCTTTATTTCTTATAATGAAAAGCATATCAAAATACTAAAACGAAGCTGCAAATTACATGGATGCATTTTGAGCAGCGTGCTGGAATAAAAAAAAAAATAGATATAATGACGGTAAACAACATCTTCAATTTAGTTTAACCACACCCTTTTAACGCACCACTGAATGATTATTAAACGAACTTTTGAAAGGCAAGAGAATCTCTTAATAACGCAGTTGAGTCTAAACGCCATTGTTTTCGAATACAAAGAAACGCAACCGTTGTATAATATCCATTACGAGGAATTCGTATAACCGACCTTTTAACTTGACTATATCCAGACTATTTGCTTTACCTTGTTTTCCTAAGGCAAGGAACCGATTGCCAATCTTCCGTTTCAAGCATAGGTGGAGTGCAAGGTGTTTGCAAAAGATTGGACTATTTAAATAGCAGGTTTGTTCTTTTTTCTGTATATTTAACGTAAAAGGTGTTTAGTCATTTAAGTTTACCGTTGGAATAATGAGTTTGCAGAAATGTGAGGTAAAGGAAATTCCAAAGATTTATTTAGATTGTCCCTTTAAAAAAAGGCTATACACATTACTGGACATTTGAATAACTTTATAAACAAAAATTTAACATATTTATGTCTAGTGTCCCTTTTTGGGTACTGCATTTCCGCTATCAGTCGGAAACGTTATTTATTTTTCCTAGCCTTTATTCCTGAGTATTGAAACTCAACTCCACAAAATACTTTAACATGACCAAGTAGGATGTTATTTAGATTGTCCCTTTAAAAAAAAAGGCTATACACATTACAGGTCATTTGAATAACTTTATAAACAAAAATTTAATATATTTATGTCTAGTGTCCTTTTTGGGTACTGCATTTCCGCTATCAGTCGGAACGTTATTTATTTTTCCTAGCCTTTATTCCTGAGTATTGAACCTCAACTCCACAAAATACTTTAACATGACCAAGTAGGATGTTGATATTTCAATTTTTATACTTATTGATTTTTTAAAGAAATCCTCCCTTGTACAAGAAGTTGGTACCAAAAAATTATTTATTGCTGGTATTAGCAAAAGTCTAAGAAAGTCGCAAAAATATCTGGACACAAATGTGTTTAAAAAAATAATATAATTTCTTCTCACACTGTGCGATCAAAATACTCAGCATTAACAAAGTTAAATAAGAATCTTTCACTGTTCTTTTTTTTTTTGTTTTGTTTCAGATTTTTTTAGAAAGAAAAGTGCATTCTCATTACCCCTCATACACCACAATTGTCGCAGGAAAATTCTATTTATTCATTCCATTTGGCCATCAACTCACACACTTGGAACAATTTGAGGGTCGAGAAATTGGCAAGAGATTCTTCAAGCCCACGATAATTACTCTGTCGCCACCAACATGAATCGAGACTAAGCATTCGTGTATAGAAATATTTCAAAATATTGTATAAGATTTTTCCCTATAAATCTTTAATATCACTCCTCCACTAGGTTATTCATTGTAAATTGCAGACTACACAACGTGTTGAGACATTCTAAATTTTTTTCCAGTCCAACGGAATTCGAATATTTTTAAAAGTTGCTCAAAAGTTGCATGATTTCTTTTAGAAGTGAGCCTTAATTCTTTTCATGATTTACGCAAAAAAGATTGTTATTTGGGTAAGTTGTTTTAAGCCGTAGATGATCCGGAGAAATTTCTGTCCAATCTCAAATATCATAAATAAAACCAATGATATTAGTTTTAAAAAATCATATTGTAGTATGAAGCGATTTTCCTCGTCAAATGAAATATTTTCCACATTAAAACAGACTAAAAGTGTGCAACACAATTTGTCTAGCCGGGACAGCGGCCTACTTGAGGCTCGATAACAACGAGGGACGCCAAATGTTAGTCATTTAATTATGAGGCCGAATATTGGGCAGATCAACGCGTGTCCCCTTTAAGTGGTCTCCTAATTTTGAACCACGTCCAGATGAGAGACATAGCACCTGTAATCGCCAGCTCCCAGAGGTATCGTTTTGAACTGGAGAACATTTGAGCCACGAAACAGATTTTTACAAGCACCAGCTCCTGCGTACACGCTCTCAGCAGCAGTTTCAGTCGAGACACGAGACCAATATTCCATTCGAGCTGTATTTTCTGTAAGTCATTGATTGAGTCCAATAAATATCTGTAAGCAAAGGTCTCGCATGCTTTTAAAAATATTTTGAACATTAAAAAAAATTATCTCTGCAAAAGTGAATATCTATATTTTTCTCAAAAGTTTACGTAGTTTTAAAAATTTTCATTCATTTATATAGCATATCTTTTGCAAGAATATAATTTTATTATTTCATGCTTTTAGGGGCTCTACAATAAAAAAGCTTCTACTTTTAAAAAATTGTCATTTCACTTAATTTTTATTTTTTACTTTTTAGTTAGACAAATAAAAACCACAAGTTTAATATTTATTTCATATTACCAAAGCGTTAATTTTTCCAAGTTCTAATTATATCAGTTGCAGTGGCGTAGCCTGAAGTTCTTCATGGGGGAGTTACGACTACTGCAACTCACATATATATGTATATGTGTTGTGTGATAAGTTAGTGAGAAAATTCATTTGTATGGCAAAAAATACCCTCATGGGGGGGGTGACCTCCAATCCTCCCCTTGGCTACGCCACTGATCAGTTGTGATTCTCATACAGCTTTAAATCTCAAAGTTCTACACACACATGCCTTTTCAAAAACAAACTAATCACAAGTTATCCTTCTTCCCAAAGTAAAATAAATCTGAAAGAACATAAAATTCTAAAACGTCCAAAAAATGAAATCTATTTTCCAGTACCTCTTTCTTTGAAGGATCCTAAATTTCATGCCCAAACATTTCATCTTTTTTCGTCAAAAACTAGTTAAAAACTTTCAACGCCGACCATCAGATTCTAAGCGCACAGCGATCCTTGGCAGTGCAATGTTCCTATACCAGGATGTGAACCCCTGCTGCCGGGGTTGAAAAATAGAAATCCTAACCTCTAGGCCACATGGGATGCAGTTTAACCTTTAGAATATTTTTAAATATTTCCTTGTTGGATTTGTTTAGGTGAATAAGGAAACGCTCCTCGAGGCATAGCAATTCGAGCTGCTACTCACTAACCGTGCTTATTCACGTAAAGTCGCCCTCGCATAATAGTCGCACCCCTGTTTTGAAGCAGAAAAAAATCTGGAGTGACTCCACTCGACTTTCCGAACGCTTACGATTAAGATCATTACCAAGCATTTAAATCAATTTTAATAGATGAATAATTCAAACATATAAGCAAATTGGAGCTTAATTGAATGCGCCGTTTAAACGCTAGCGCGCTTTCAAGAATTTCTCCCCATAGGCCATAATGTAAAAGAAATCTTTGTCGTAGCCCTGTGGAAAAACTATAAGTCCTATACACACTAAAATCAATATCGGTCTTGCGACGGTGGTTTATAACATATATACCCAATTTCAGCTCAATCGAATGCGCCGTTTAGGAGCTATCGTGTTCACTCACATACACACATACACACATACATCTCGTAAAAATAGCATAAATGAATTCAGAAGACCTCAAAACGTGTCAATACACCAAACTGTAGAAGTCGAATCTTTTCATGATTACAAGAGTTTCCTTACATGGTACATGTTCGGAAAGTAAAAATAGCATCAATGAATTCAGAAGACCTCAAAACGTGTCAATACACCAAACTGTAAAAGTCGAATCTTTTCATGATTACAATACTTTCCTTACATGGTACATGTTCGGAAAGTATTGCAATCATGAAATATCTTCTTTCATTAATAACAGCACCGAAATTTAATTTCAAATTCTTAAAATCTGAAGTCGAGACGATAACTTTTCAGGCTAAGAGAATGCTACAACTATACTGCGAGTCAAGTCAAAAACTAAAAACCACTATATTGTGTTTATTTTCTAAAGTAATATTGCTATTGTAACTCTCGGAGTTTGAACACAGCATTCCTTCGTTTTACATTGAAAGAAAGAGCCTTTAAAAAAAAAATACTTTCACATCGGCAATTCATCTAGGTTTTGAATATTCATGGTATCAGCTTGTTTGAAAATAAAGATTCCACCAAGATTTGAACTCGGATCGCTGGATTCAAAGCCCCGAGTGCTAACTGTTATACCATTGAGCCTCCTTCCCACGCGGGGAATCGAACCCGGGTGAAAGCCAAGAATCCTAACACCCTAGACCACGTAGTAGCAGCGATCGCAATACTTCTATAACTTCTATAAAGTGGAGGTGTTAACCCTTTGAAGCGCAACCCTTTCCCAATGCTGAAAAAAGGGCAGCCGTTGCCATCGCTCGACTAACTACCAGCAAGATGGCGGGCGATTGAAACGTTCATCGCGTGACACAGATATAGAGACCCTTTTTTGATGACAGCTGGCTGTGCGGCACAGCCAGCTGTCGTAAAAAAGTGAAGGATTCTCGTGGAGCAATGTCACCCGCAACTAATTTTATAGAAATCAAATGTATTCTTCGTGACTGGCAACAGTCAAAACGTCAGAGTTTGATGTTCCCAGAGCGGGAACACTGCGCGTTAAAGGGTTAAGCGTGACACGATGAGGGAACGACACAATACAATAGCATTAAAAAGCTTCTAAAATTTAATGTAATAAAGAAATGGTCGCTGTTGCACAAAATATTTTTTTACGTTTAACTGTAGCTCTTATGTTAAGTGTTTTTGAGTTCTTGACATGCAGATGTACGGCCGAAAATGCAAGATAGTGCTCTCCGTTTAGTACGAGGTGTTCATAATTAAAGTTTCCCTATATAGAACTGTGTACAGCGAAAACTATTGGTCAGAATGCTACTAAGTATGGAGAAAACCTTAGTGAGACGACCACATAAAAGAGCAATTTGCTTCGGGGGGAAAAAAAAAAAGTTTAAAAATCCCCATCAGATGACGTTCACAACATTTTAGTGCAAATAAAACAGAGACATAACCATTCTCAAGCAAAGAGAACAATGAGAGCATTGTGAAGGAACCTCTGCTCGTATTTACATATAAGCAATTATGACATTATAAAATGCCACCTGGTGCTTATTTTTGGAACTTTTTTAATGCAATTCTTTCTTTCATGGTTTCATTAAGTTTTTTTGCAAATTTGGTAGCATTATCACCAGGCATCTTCGCTGTACACATCTCTGAATAAAGAAACTGTAATTATGAACACCTTGTGTACTTTCATATTTGAAGGGAAAGCTAAGGATTTTATATATTTGAGAGGACTTATTTGTGATGTTCCAATGTTACCTGCATTTCCACCCTACACTGACTAGTTTAAACTCTGCTGTAGCATTTCAATGAAAAATTTATGATCAGCGAGGTGTATGTCTTTATATCTGAAATGTCCTGAAAAGGATATTTGCCTGTTCTCAATAACGAGGCGTCTTATTTTGCGTGCAGAAAGAGACATACATAAAATTTGCGTATTTACATTCGCGGTAAGCAAAGCCGAAAACGCCTTGTTAGCCGTAAATCAAGCACTAAACAACCGTGCGGTGCAATTTTTCCTCAATATTTCACAGGGTCACACCTGTCCGGCTCCTCTCTCCTCCGCAAATTTCCATTTTTTTTTCATCGCTAACAAGGTGTTGTTTATGGTAAGGGAACCGCTGGGCCTCTTCAAAGATTCACAATTGGAAAGGTGAGCAATAACTCCGGCCATGCAACCCCTGCAGTGATTTTGTAGTAGAAGCATACTCAGCAACGTAAGGATATTGATGAGTTAGAGAAAAAGAACGAACCGGTGCCGCCATTTTTTTTTTTTTTTTTTTTTTTTTTTTTCAGTTGTTATTTACTTCTGTCCATAAATCCCCCACTTTCCTTCCAACCAGGGCCTGACCCTTGGCACCTTTGCAGAAGAGAGGCTCTCTGGATGGAACACTACATCGCTAACGAGGTACGCCATAGCCTGTCAGATTGCTGGAAAAGTGTGTGATTAGTTTT